>JACEIK010003595.1:65864-90712 GCA_018107945.1 Datura stramonium | reverse complement strand
CAAATTTCAACACTCTTTGAAAGCCCAAGGGAAAATTGATGAAGAAGAGCTTGAGAACTAGCTTGATCACTCTTAAATCTTCCTAACTTTGCATGCATGATAATGAATGGGATAGGAGGGATTAACCTATCTTAACATACTTAGAAAATAACATAAAACAACATAGTTTAGGGCCTTAGAGCGTAGGAATGACAAAAATACCCTTAATGAAATACCCTGAAAAATCTACACTGGACGCACCAACAGACGTACCAACGAGTCATTGGAGGATACCAGGACTTGTGGTACAGTCCGTCACCTGCACTACCAATACCCTGATCTCAAATTCAACCCACGACTCTACAAGACGAGTCGTCCTTTCATCTAATGGGTCGTTGGTTCAATCGTTGTTTGCCTCCTGAAGATCCTGAACTTCTCCTCATAATGAGCCTCACCATGACTCGTTACTTCATTCAACAAGTCATGGTTTCCTTTCATTAGGTCCACTAGTAATTTACTTATTCCCCTACAATTACTTGTGACCACGGATCCTTACACCTCACAACGGGTCATGGGATGACTCGTTACATCCCTAAATGCCAAGGTTCAGTACCTACCACGATTACAAACAATTACTTGTTGTTCCCAACAACGAGTCGTTACCTCACCCATTTTTTCCACTGTCACCAGGACTTCACTTCCCACGACTGGATCCAATGGGTCATTGATTGGACCAACGATTCATTGGGTCGTCCATCCTGCAACCTTTTTTTCCAGTTTTCAGTAAACTTCCATTTTTTATCCTGGTCCAATCTTAGGGACTTTTAGGGTATTATAGGCTGGTAATATGGTCAGCTACCTAGATTATAGCACATTTATCTAACTCCACAGCGACCCGATTTCATCTCTCAAGCTCCCCATATCTATCTGCTCCGCTAGTCGTTCATTGAGCCAAAGCTCAAAGCTATCCAAACTGCTATGCAGTCCTCTCACAGCCTCCTTAATTTCAGCCTTGACCCAAGGCTTGACCTGCTCTATCATCATGTTGACCTTTTTCTCGGCCATTGCCAGTCTTTTGGCCAGCTTCTTCAGGAAGTCATGGGCCACCAGAATGCAGCCTGAAGGTT
This sequence comes from Datura stramonium, assembly GCA_018107945.1. Lineage (NCBI taxonomy): Eukaryota > Viridiplantae > Streptophyta > Magnoliopsida > Solanales > Solanaceae > Datura > Datura stramonium. The sequence continues at coordinate 89,606 of JACEIK010003595.1, read as the reverse complement.
CCTGCCCCAATGTGGATAGCGGAGGTGTAGAGGACATGCTGGGGGAAGCTTCCATGTGGCCGACTTCAGTGGCCAGTGTATCACTCTGCTCAATGGAGGTGGGGGCATCTACCTGCTCACCCCAGCTGGCTGTAGTGGTGGGACTACTGCTAGTAGTCTAACCTAGCTGACTAAGTTCATATCATCTTTGATTAGCCCGATATTTGTAGTCAGGTTGCCTCATGCTTTGGCATCAACATCAGTTATCACCCTTATGCCAGACTCTATGCAGAGTATACATATGATACTTGGGAATAGAATGGTCGTGCTTAATGCTAGAGCTCCCGAATCTCTTTTTCTATCACCCTCGGTATGTTAATGGCATATCTAAACATAATACATGCCACTAACGTTGCTCTGTAGGCACTCAGGGTGTTATCATTCGCCATAGGTGCCAACCTGTGGCGAACTAGTGTCCAGTAAGGTTTCTCTATGAAGATAAGTGAAGCTTTAGTGACCTGCAATCCATTGGTCACCCATTCAACCACCTCCTTATCCTTCGCAAGCACCTAAGCCAACCACTTCACCTGCCTCTATCTCTCCTCTTGATTTAGCTGTTTAACCCTTTTCATGGCATCAAACAGGTGGTCGAACTCTATTGTAGCATCTGGGCCCCTGTAAGCCGGCCCATATAGCATTCGGGCAATAGCCTACTCGGAGCAATCAACCTTGCACCCCCAGACCTTCACGCTATCTAGTCTAGATTTCTCCTTTACTTTCCGCCAAGCCGGGGTCCGCTACTCCAGAGTGGCAAAGTAACTGGCAAAGAACTCCATGAAAATATTTTCAATGTAGTTGTAAGGGGGTCTTTCCATCCAATCAAACCTGTAGAAATCACATATCCGCTTCATCTCCTCGGCCTCGTTCAAGGCACTAGTCAGGATCCGTGGCTCCTCCTCTTTGCTCCTACTAGGGTTCTATTTGGAGGTGATGGTGAGACCCTGCTCGAAAATTTCCCAAGCATCAGGAACACTCCACCAATACTGTAGCTCTCTGGATGAGGGGTCTAGTCATCATCATCTTCCTACTCCCGCTCCTCAGAGTTGGCCTTATTTGACCCCTTTTCCTAATTGGAGCCATTTCTGAACTCCTGGGGCTGCTCTTCAGCTCCCTCCTCAAACTGGGGAGCTTCGGCTAGTGTGGCTGAGCAGTTATGGCCTGAGCCTTAGCCTATGCCCTAGTAGTTCGTGGCTCATCTGTCATAACCCGAGTCTATACCCTGGAAAAAACACAATACTTGGTGCCAAAAGTGACCCCAAGCCAACGCATGGCCTATCATTACACTAGTAAATGTGTAAACATAAGCAGAAGCTTTAAATAAATAAAATCATTAAAGAAAATTGGTTTGACAACAGTTAATACATCTGAAAATAATACTGAATATTTGTGTCTACGTCTGAAAGCCAATTACTAAATGATGACTTGCTGAGATAAGCCCCCATCTAACTCTAAAGTCTGAATGAAAAGAACTAACTAAAAATAAATATCGTCCTCGGAAGATAAGGACTCACCAAATGCTACTGCTGGTATCATCTGAGGGGAACTACTGACGATGTTGGAACTGAGAACCTGCGCTTGTATCATTATACGATATAGCATAGAAGGTATGCGTCAGTACTTTGAATGTATTGAGTAAGTGAGAGATATAATAAGCATGAAATAACAAGTAACTAAATTGAAATGACATGAAATGACCAACTGAGATACTGAAAACTGGAACAACTAAAATATAATGATAGTCAATAATGACCCTGACTGGTGGTCATAAACATGTCCTGGATCTGAGATACCGAACTAAGCTAAACTGAACTGAACTAAACTGGAATTGTACTGACTAGAAGGAGAGTCTATAACCAACATATAACCACGTGAGCTGGACGTGGAGTTCGATATGTACGCCCTATCAATAGGATCCAATATACCTTGCTAGAGTATAAAGGCATGAACTGGATGATCACAATTCTGGAGCTATTGGGCCAATAAAATACCTATGGTGGCAACGTAGTTCTGGGAACCTGGATGCGCTAGAACCCCGATGCGCTCGGTGCTAAGTCCTACTCCCACTGGATAGTCCTAGCTTGACTACTAAGCTGATAGCTCGAAATTGGGGCCCAATACTAAGTAAGAGATACTTGTCAGGAAGTATTCTGAGAGTCTTATCGAACCGAATACTGTAACTGGTGTTTTTAGACTGGCTAGAGTTGCTTATCTGGAAGCATTGTACCATCTAAATAACAAGCTGAAACTGATACTGGTAATCCTAGATCGGTCAGAGTTGTTTATCTAGAAGCTTCGTAACCGTTTATAGAACTAACTGAAAAATTGATAACTAAAAACTAGGAGGCATTACTGACACCTCAAAAACTGACTGTAGTCAAACTGATCAGCTGACATTTTTGAAAATACTGAAGACACTAATATTTTGACTGAAACTGGACTAACATGCAACTGACTGAGAATTCAACTGATATTAATATTATGGAAATGCCATCACTGATTGAATCAAGCAACATGAATAACTAATCAATTATGCAAGACTCTAATTACTGTATTCAAGAGCTAGAGCTAAAACCATCTTTACAGGAACAATTATCAACATGATCACTAGATAGTGGAAATATAGCAAAACTTACCATGAAAAATATTCCACGTGATATAGACGGAATTTGATTGATAATTTACTCATATTTGAAAACTCAAGGCCTAGAAATGATAAGAAAATTTAGATGGATTTTGGGGCACAAGAGAAGGATAATTTCCTTGCTAAATTCTCACATACCTGGTGAAGGATTCTTGAGAAAATCCTTGAAAAATTATGTGAAAATCATTACATCGACTCGTGATCAGCACTACTAGGACCTGGGACTTGATTAAGGGTGGCAGCAACGACTCGTTGACAGGTACCACGAGATGGTACTTCCACTCGTTGTTTCTGGGAGATGTCAGGTAGGTTTCTGAACTTGGAATGCAATGGCGAATAGGACGACTCGTTACTCCTTCCGACGAGTCATCTTATGCCTCGTTGCTCAGACAATGGCCCGTTAGAGTTGACAACGATCCATTGTCTGGGTCATTCTGCGATAAAATTTTCTAGTTTTCCCCTGGCTTTTCATGCAAGGTATGAGTTTGGTCGAGAAAAGTTTTGTGGTGTTACAATATCTCCCTCTTGGGATCATTCGTCCTCGAAGGAAGGCTAAAACTGCTAGAAATTGGGGGAAAGAGCTGTAATTCCCAATCTAAAGCTATACACTGGTTTCTGAAGGAGTAACTGATTCCGGACTGACTTAATCGTACTAACAAAGTTGGCACGACTAGCGTGCACATTGAAAACATGAATAGAACTAATAAGCACGCAACTGAATAGAGTATTGAGGAGGAATTTAGTACCTGATGATAAAACTCAATTGGAGGAAAATAAATGGGGATATTTGGCCATCATGTTTGCTTCAGCTTCCCACGTGGCTCCCTCAACTAGCTGGTTTCTCCATAAGACTTTCACTGAAGCGATTTCCTTGTTTCTCAGCTTACGAACCTGACGGTCTAGGATCTGAACTGAAACTTTTTCGTAAGAGAGACTATCCTTCACTCCCACACTTTCTAGTGGCACAACTAAAGTCGGATCATCGATGCACTTCTTCAATAGTGACACATGGAAAACTGGGTGCACAGATGCTAACTCTTGAGGTAATTCTAACTTATATGCCACCCTTCCAATTTGCCTCAGAATCCTGTAGGGTCTTACATACCTTGGACTGAGTTTCTATTTCTTCCCAAACCTCACCACCCCCTTCATAGGTGAAATTTTCAGGTAAACCCAATCATCTACAACAAATTCTAACACTCTTCTCCTCACATCAACATAAGATTTCTATCAGCTTTGAGCTATTTTCAACCTTTCCCTGATCAGTGTCACTTTCTGCATAGCTTCATGGACTGAGTCTGGCTCTATCAAGGTAGCTTCACCAACTTCAAACCACCCTATAGGAGACCTACATATCCTACCATATAATGCCTCAAACGGGGCCATCTGAATATTGGAGTGGTAGCTGTTGTTGTATGAAAACTCGATGAGAGGTAGGTGATCATCCCAACTGCCCTTGAAATCGATCACACAAGCTCTCAACATATCTTCTAAGGTCTGAATAGTCCGCTCAGCTTGTCCATCTGTCTGAGGGTGAAAAGATGTGCTGAGCTTGACCAGAGTACCGAGTCTTTTCTGAAATTACTTCAAAAATGCAAGGTGAACTGGGTACCTCTATATGAAATGATGCACAAGCACATCCCATGTAGTCTGACTAACTCTCAGATGTGCAACCTTGCATAATCCTCTGCTGAGTCTTTAGTTTTAACTAGGAGGAAATGTGTTGATTTGGTCATTCGATCTACTATCACCCAAATTGAATCAGGCTGCCGACAAGTACAAGGTAGACTTGTATTGATGTCCATATTCACTTCTTCCCACTTCCACATGGATATGCTGATATCTGGAGTCATACCCCTGGTCTCTAATGTTCCACCTTAACCTGCTGGCAATTCGAGCACTTAGCCACAAACTCTGCAATGTCTCTCTTCATGCTGCTCCACCAGTAGATATCCCATAGATCACGTTACATCTTAGTGGAACCTGGGTGGATAGAATATCTGGAGTTGTGTGCTTCTGCTAGTATTTTCTTCCTCAATTCACCTATATCCGATACATAAAGTATGCCCTGGTAACAAAACACACCATCTCCCCCTTTGGAGAAAGCCTCCACTTTTTTTAGAACTGCTTCTTTCAGCTTAAAAAGTATGGGATCTTCATCCTGCCTTGACTTGAATTCAACAACTAATGAGGAATTTGACCCACTTTCCATTAGTACTCCACCCTCAGCTGAATCGACTAACTGCACTCCCAACAAAGCTAACCTATGAATATATTTTGCTAGTTCCTTCTTCCCTCTTCAACATAAGTGATGCTCCCCGTGGATATCCTGCTTAGGGCATCAGCCACCACAATGGACTTACCCGAGTGGTATAGCACATTCATGTCGTAGTCCTTCAGCAGCTCCAACCACCTTCTCTGATGAAGGTTCAAATCCTTCTGACTGAACACGTATTGAAGGCTCTTGTGGTCGGTGAAAATATCCACATGAACCCCGTAAAGGTAATACCTCCATATTTTCAACGCAAACTCCACTGCTGCCAACTCAAGGTCATTAGTCAGATAGTTCTTCTCGTGAACTTTGAGCTTCCTGGAGGCGTAATCTATCACCTTACCCCACTGCATAATGTAATCGAGTCCAACTCTGGAAGCGTCACAATATACTACGAACCCATCTGTTCCTTCTAGTAAGGTTAAAAATGGAGCAGTAGTTAGTCAAGTCTTATGCTCTTGGAAACTCTTCTCACATGCATCTGACCCCTAAAACTTTACCTTTTTCTAAGTTAGCTTAGTCAGAGGAGATGCAGTAGAGGAAATTCCTTCTATAAATCATCGGTAATGACCTGTTAGACCCAGGAAACTTCTGATATATGTTGGAGAAGTAGGTCTTGGCAAGTCTTTGACCGCTGCTATCTTTTGAGGATCTACTTGAATACCCTTACCTGAGACCACGTGACCAAGGAAAGTCACAGACTTCAACTAGATTTCACATTTGCTAAATTTAGCGAACAACTGGCGGTCTCTGAGCGCCTGTAAGATGGTTAGCACGTTGTTCCTCATTTCTTGAGTATACCAGAATGTCATCAATGAATACAATGATGAACATGTCTAGATACTTCTTGAAAACCTTGTTCATTAGGTCCATGAAATCTGCGGGGGCATTAGTTAGTTCGAAGTACATAACCATGAATTCATAGTGATCATACCATGTTCTGAAGACTGTTTTTGATATGTCACACTATCCGACTCTAAGCTGATGATACCCCGACCCGAGATCTACCTTGGAAAAACAACTGGCTCCTTGAAGCTGATCGAAAAAGTCGTCAATCCTGGGTAGGGGATACCTGTTCTTAACTATAACTTTGTTCAGTTGATGGAAGTCGATACACATTATGAGAGTACCATCTTTCTTTCACACGAACAACACTAGAGCACCCCATAGAGAGATGTTGGGCCTGATCAAACCCTTATCAGGTAGGTCTTTTAGCTAATTCTTCAATTCCTTAAGCTCAGTTGGAGCCATTCTGTAAGGAGGAACGGAGATGGGATGAGTGTCTGGAATAAGGTCTATGTCGAAGTCTATTTCCCGCTCGGTAGGGACTCCGGGAAGATCTTTAGGAAACACGTCATGGAATTTGCTAACAACTGGAACTAACTGGATAGTTGGGGTCTCAGAGTTGGAATCTTTGACCCGAACTAGGTGATAGATGCACCTTTTATAAATGAGCTTCCTTTCTTTAAGGTAGGAAATAAACCGATCCTCAGGCATGGAACTACTACCCATCCACTCTAGAACTGGCTCATTTGGAAACTGAAATCTGACGACTCTAGTTCTGCAGTCGATTTAGGCCTAATCAGAGTGTATCCAATCCATGCAAAGAATGAGATCGAAATTGACCATGTCTAACTCTCCTAGATCAGCTGGAATAACTTTACTCAAGACTGAGATTGGGCAATTTCTATACACCCGGCTGGCTCTTACTGACTCGCCAACTAGGGTAGAAACTGAGAATGGTTTTGAGAGGACTTCTTGACAGATTTCAAATTGGATAGCTACATAGGGATTCACGAATGATAGTTTTGCTCTTGTATCTAGTAGGAAATACACATCTAGATTAAAGATATGTAACATACATGTGACCACGTTAGGTGAGCTCTCCTGATCCTAAATGAGAGAACAAAGCATAAAAGCATTTTTGGCACTGACTGCCATCCGTACCTGAAGTGTTATCTTGCTGAGCTTGACGACCTGCTGGGGTTATTGAAGTGGTAGACTGTGATCTCCCCTGTCCTACTTACGGAAATTCATTTAGTCGGTGACCTAGCTGTCCACACCCAAAGAAACCCTCTTTGCCCTGAAAGCATTCACCTGGATGGTTCTTTCCATACTTAGGGCAAGATGGATAATGATTGTTGGCACTGTAACTCTGGGACTGAGAGCCAGATGCTCCACCCTTCCGGTCCTTGTGGGATCGGAAAGAATGATGTGGGTGCTAGAGTCCTCTGTTGCTGTTGCTGCTGTAGGCGACTACTGCCGCCGTACCTCTGGTGGCCATAATCTGATTGACCAGTTCTAGCCCATTTGTTCTCGCACTCCATATCTTTCAACTTTGTTGCTTAATCTGCTGGGCATGAATGATAAGGCCGGAGAGGTCAATGTTCTTAATGAGCATCGCAGTTCTGCACTCTTGAAGTACCAGGTTTGATACTCCATTGACGAACTTAAGCATGTGAGCCCTTGGCTTGGCTACCATCTCTAGAGAATACCTTGACAAGAGCATAAATCCCATGCATATTCCTCTACGGTCCTATTACCCTATTTTAAGTTCATGAACTCTGCGACCTTAGCCTCTCTCAACTCTCGGGGGAAGAATCTGTCTAGGAATCCTATAGTGAACTCTTCCAACTCATCGGTTCTGCTCCTGTTGGTTTCCATTCCTTCCACTGATCATACCAAATCTGAGCCACCCCTTTCAACTGGTAGGCGGCCAGATCAGCACTCTTCGCGGAACTAGCACCATTATCTGGGTGATCTTCCGTACCTCATCTACAAATTCCTATGGATCCTCCCACCTTGGATCTATGAAACGCTGGAGGGTTCATTCGAGTAAAGACCCGAACCCTAACAGCTGCTGCAGAATAGTTTGTGTTCATTGGAACCACCTGGTGGTTCACTTGATTAGTCACTGTCTGAGCCAGCAACTGGATTGTCGCTCTGAATTGTGCTGAGGACACTTGATCGTCCTGAAGGGCTACTGGAGCTGGTGGAGCAGGTTGGTTAGCATTGCTAGCCCTTCTTTCATTTTCTCATCTTGGATGCATAGTTTCACTAAAACAAAATAGCACACGAGTTAGGAGAATGTTTTTGGAATTGAACTTCAATGCACGATAATGAGTATGAAAAAAAGGGAGAGGCATGGTTTCACTGAAATGAAATAGAGCACGAGTTAGGAGAACTTTTCTGGAATTGAACTTCAACATACAAAAAAGGAGTATGAACGAAAGGGAGTTCCTAATAACGTCTCGTAGCCTCCTCATCATAAGTGTGGTGTGCTTCACACCCATGAAAAGGACTCTACTTGACTCTACTTTAGACATCCTAGGATACTCTAAACCTAGTGCTATAATACCAAGTTAGTCATGACCCGAGTCTATATCCTAGATGAAACACGATACTTGGTGCCACAAGTGACCCCAAGTCAACTCATGGTCTATAACTACATTGGTAACTGATTAAGCATAAGTGGGAGCTTTAAATAAATAAAATAATTTAAGAAAACTAGTTTGACAAGAGTTAATACGTCTGAAAACAATACTGAATATCTGTGTCTATGTCTGAAAGCCAATTACTAAATGATGAGTTGTTGGGCAAGCCCCCAGCTAACTCTAAAGTCTGACTGAAAAGAACTAATTGAAAATAAATATCGTCCTCGAAAGATGAGGATTCACCAAATGTTGTTGTTGATATCGTCTGAGGGGAACTACTGACGATGCTGGGACTAAGAACCTGTGCTTGTATCATGATACGATATAGAATAGAAGGTATGCGTCAGTACTTTGAATGTATTGAGTAAGTGAGATATAATAATCATGAAACAACAAGTAAGTGAATTGAAATGACATGAAATAACCAAATGAGATACTGAAAACTAAAACAACTGAAATATAACTGATATGGTCGATAATGACCTTGACTGGTGGTCATAGACATGTCCAAGATCTGAGATATTGAATTGAGCTAAACTGAACTGAATTGAACTGGAATTGTACTGACTAGTGGGAGTGTCTATAACCGACATATAACCACGTGAACTGTACGTGGAGTATGATGTATATGCCTCATTGGTAGGACCCAATATACCTTGTTAGGGTATGAAGGAATGAACTGGGTGATCACAAGTCTAGGGCCGTTGGGCTAATAAAATACCTATGGTGGCAACGTAGTTCCAGGAACTTGGGTGCGCTGGAACCCTGGTGCGCTTGATTCTAAGTCCTACTCCTACTAGATAGTCCTAACATGATTACTAAGCTGATAGCTCGAAAATTGGGCCCAAGACTAAGTCAGTGATACTTTTCTGGAAGTACCCTAAGAGTATTATCAGATCGAATACTGTAACTAGTGTTCTAAGACTGGCTAGATCTACTTATCTAGAAGCGTCGTAACTGTCTAAAGATCAAGCTAAAACTAATACTGGTGGTCCTAAGACCGGTCAGAGCTGTTTATCTGTAAGCGTCTTAACCGTCTATAGAACTAACTAATAACTGAAAACTAGGAGGTATTACTAACACCTCAAAAATTGACTATAGACAAACTGATCAGCTAACATTTCTGAAAATACTGAAGAACTAACATTTTTGACTAAAACTGGACTAGCATGCAATTGACTGAGAATTCAACTGATATTAATAATATGGAAATTCCAATACTGATAGAGTCAACCAACATGAATAAATAATCAATAATGCAAGACTCTAATTACTATATTGAAGAGCTAGGGCTAATGTAATACCCCGAAAGTGCCCAAGACTAGACCCGAAATTTAAAAATGGAAAGTGGTAGAAATCTGAAAATTTATAACAGAACGGGTCATGGTATGGATCGTTGGCTCCACCAACGACCTTTTGGATGTGTCCTTAGTGAGGCTATGTAGGTTGAAGTTGGAAGTAACGTATCACGAAAGACCCGTGGTTTGATGTCACGAGTCGTTGTTTGTGGTCGTGGTGAGACTGGCCCTTAGTCTAGGAGGAAGTAATAAATCGTAGAACAACTCATTGTGAGAAGAAACGGATCGTGGTAAGTAACCATGGGAATGAGTAGGAAAATCTCTAGTCGAGGTGACAGATGGAAACCACGACTCGTTGGAAGTGGGCACGAGTAGTGGTGTGGCTCGTGGGGAAGTCTAGGTGGAGGTCGTCAGGGGGGAAGTAACGGGAGGATGCAACGAACCATTGTTGGTTGTAACGACTCATTCTGTCGAATCGTGGTATTAGAATCTGAGAAGTTAAGAATTGGCAGTGGATGTAACGGACGGATACCATGAGTCATGGTATCTAGGTATGACTCATAGGATCGACCGTGGTCACTAACAGTGCAGAAGTTTTAGGAAATTCATTAAGCGTATTTTCATCGTTTCTAAGTCCTAGGGTCCTAAACTACATCATTTAATGCTCAAAATGAAGTGTTTTATGAGGAATAAATCTATCCTAGGATCATTCTCATCCATGCATGCAAATTAAAGGCTTAGGAGGTGATCAAGTGTAGGTTTTCTACAAGCTTTCCTTCAATCTTTCATTGGGCTATCAAGGAGTGGTAAAATCATATCTTCCCCGGGTATGTAGGGTTATGAATAGGTGAATCCATTCACACTCATGCCCAATCCCTTCTAAATCATGAAAATTTCTATGTTAATTCTATTGGATTTTAACCCAATGCATGAAATTCCTAATTCTCTACATGGGTATGATTTAAATATGTTTCTACTAGTGAATTATGATTCATGGGCAAGTTTTACATTGTTTTCAATTAAAATCAAGTTTCAAGCTTTAAAAATCATAATGCCCATTTATGAGGAAAGCATGAAAGTTGAGATTTATTATGAATGTTCGTGTATGATGGATATTATTGATGAAAATCATGTTTTCAAGTTACCCATGTTTATAATAATGTTTTCAACTAAATTGATTATTTTCAAGCACATTTTAAGTATTGTGCAATGCCCACATGTTAAAGTATGATTTATGATTTTCCGAATTAAGCTTACCACATGGTTTTGGAGTGAAGACTTCTAATTATTTTCATCTTGTGGTATGGTTTGAGCTAAAGCTTCTAATATATGATTTCTAATTTGAGATGTATTTGATAATTGAGCTTCATTAATAGACGATGGTGAGCTTCGTTGAAAAATGATGGAGAGCATATACATGTTTTTAGGAGTAGTGTCTAGCACCAAGTAGGCTAAGGGTCAATCACCCTATGCCTCAGAACTACGCGCCAACGTAGGTTATTAATTATTTATATATATAGGGCCTCGAGCTTGATCTCGATATCATGGTATTGTCCTTAGCCCTGAAAAGGCTTTGGACGGCTCAACCCACTTGAGTGTGATAGTTGGGACCACGTAAGTTCTATCGTGGTATCTCGGTTATATGACGAGTCTCCTATTATTTCTCATGAGATCATTCATGCATGTTTATNATATAAATGTTTTAAAAGAGGTTTGACGCAATGTTCAGTTTTACTTATGATTATTAGATTTAAGCTTTGGGTCATTCGATTCATGTATGATGTTATGTTATGTTGAGATCATGATTTCAGAAAATAGCATGCGAGCCCTACTCTCTTATTCTTATCTTGGTCATGTTTTATATTATGCATGTTTTAAATGATTTTACTTGTTCAAGAAATTTTACTTACCTTGCATACTTGGTATATTCCTTGAAATGACTGCATACTATATACTGTATCGTTTTATGATATAGGCCCTGATCTTCAAACTCAGTCCCGCCACTAGCCAGCTTTCAGAGTTCGCATCAGTCCCTGTTGGTGAGTCCTTATCTGTTGAGGGCCCCTCTTTATTTCAGTTATTATTGAGTATTTTCAATTTTCAGCTCTATAGAGTTAGTTGGGGTCTTATCCCATCAACTTATCGGATTTAGAGGCTTTTCAAACAAAAGAATGCAATCTGCTTCAGATTCGTGTGTATTTCTGATGTTATGCTTATTTCAGACTTTTTCTAAGTTTATCATGTTGATCTATCGTTGTTATGATATAGTTAGATGTATGTTCATGTCATGGGTCGACTTAGAGTCCCTCGGGGTTCCTTGTCCCGTGTCTCGATCCGGGCCTATGTTCGAGTCGTGACAAACTTGGTATCAGAGCATTAGGTTTTGAAGTGTCCTAGGGTGTCTGAAAGCCACATAAGTAGAGTCTTTTTCATGGGAGTGAAGCACCCCACACTTATGACGAAGAGGCTATGAGACGTTTAGGAAATGTTTTCTTTTTTCATGATCTATGTCATGCGATGTCTCCCTATCCTTATAACTCATGCTATTAGCGATTGTAGAATCACGGCTCCCTATAGAGTTAACAGTAGGAGAAATGGAAATGGAAATGTCCACGAGGATGGCGACGGAGACGGGCACCAACAAGCCCCACCAGTCTAGGAGCAACACGCACTAGAGCCGGTTGCCCATGCTGAATTTAGGACATTTATTCAGATGCTAGCGCAGGCCTTGACCGCTCAGGTCAACCAGCAGGCAGTCGTGCATGTTTTGCAAAATGGAAATGTGCTGGCAGCTCGTGAGAGAATTCCTAATAATGAACGCACCTAAGTTTCTTGGTTCCAAGGTGGACGAGGATCCATGTTATACCCCGGAAGCCCAAAGATCAAACCCGAGAGTTGAAATGGAGAAAAACTAAAATTCTGCACCATGTCACATAACGGGTCATTAGGTGACCCGTGAGAAGATACCGCGAGTCGTGAAGTGACTCGTGGTCAAGCAAGGAACTGGCATGGTCTGGGGATGACCACGGGCGTGACCACGAGTCTTGGTCAGACCACACGACTCGTGAGGTCACCCGTGGCCTAGACTGGGTGCTTGGCCAGTAGTGTTAGGTAGTGGGGATCACGGGTGGTGCCCACGAGTTGTGGTCAGCCACCATGATTTGTGGAGTCCCTCGTGGTGGACCCTGATTATTTTTGGGCACTACACATCACGACTAAAGGCCATGAGTCATGGCCAGTGGGGACGAATCATTGGGTCCCTCATTGGGACCCCCTGACAGTTAATTTTCTATGAATTAGTAAGGGCATTTTCCTAATTTCTAAGTTCCTAAAGCCTAAACTATGTCGTTTTAACCTATGAAAGGTGGGTTTTATAGGGGAAAAACTATTCTAAGTCTTCATTCATGTATGCAAGAGAACAAAGAGGTGATGAAAGGGTGATTTTCAAGGTTTTCTTTTTCGATTCCTTTTTGGGAATTCAAGGGAGAGTAAGATTAAGCTATCTTCAGGTATGTAAGGTTAGGAATGGGTGCTTCCGTTCACACCCATGCCCACTCTCCGTTGATTCATGAAAATTTATCAAAGTTCACATGGGGTTTTAATTCAAAACTTGTGGAATTTTTATGATTTACCAATGGGTTGTTTTAAATTGTGATTTAAATTATATTTTATGGATYTTAATTAGATTTTWCAAYTATTTTGATTATCAAGTTATTGATTTCTATTTCTACTAAATTAAGCCTAATTATGTAGGATCTATGATGAATTGATTTATGATCTTCACTTCAATTGTTGATATTTACAAGTATAGCATGAATTGTGATATAAATATGGATTTATTCAATTACCCATCATGATATGATGATTCTCAATCTATATGTATGATCTTCAAGTATGCATGAAACCCACAATTCATAAATTATGCTTTTGGCCAACTCACGGGCCTTATGTCACGGCTAGTTCATGTATGTACGATTATGTTTATGATTATCATGATTTAACTAGCCTATGAACTCATGCATGTTATACTATGAGCAATATATATGTTTTGGGAGTAGTATTGGACACCGAGTAGGTTCGGGGACTAGGTTCTGCCCCGGATCTCATAAACTACGTGCCACCATAGATATGATGGGACCTCCTTTTTGACTTTCCCCGGCCCAAATGGCCCTTTTCATGGTGATATCACACTTTCATGGTCCTACCCTTGGCAAGGTACGAACATTCTCCTGACTAGGGTTACAAGTCAGGCTTCATGTGTGCTCATAAGGGGTATGTCGGTTAAGAGAATCTCCCATTGTTCCTCATGATTTGTTCATGTCTATGGTTATGTATATTGGCTCAAGTTATGTGCAATACGGCTTTTCTCTCATGATTATGATTTTGATTGTATTACGAATGTCTTGAAAACCTTGAGCCCTATGATATGTTATGTTATGATATGAGCATGATGTCCTACTCTTATGCTGTTTATGAGTTTTCACCCATTTTAATGTCCGTTTTACTTACCTTGCATACTCGGTACATTCAACGTACTGACCGCATACTTTTGATGTTGTATCGTCTTATGATACATGTTCCAGCTCTCAGGCTCATCCTCATATCTAGATTATATCAGAGTGCACTTTCAGTTTATTGGTGAGTCCTCATGTTCTGAGGGCCGTTTGATAGACATTCATGCTACTTTTATGGTTCAATACTTGTCCATGTTAGTTGGGGGTGTTGTACCATCAACCCATCGTACGTAGTAGAGGCTTTCAGATAGTATGTAGTACTCAGCTTGCGTATATGTCTAGAGATTTCCTTACGTTACTATATGTTATGATTATGTTTATGTTTCTGGTATGCCTTGTGATTAGTCTTCCTCTTATAATGAATGAAGTTAGATGTATTCTTATGCCATGGATCGACTTGGGGCCTCTCAGGGTTCCTTCTCCCGTGTTACGATTCAATTCTATGTTTGGGTTATGACAAACTTGGTATAAGAGCCATAGGTTTGAAGTTTCCTAGGGTGTCTAAAAGCCGCGTTGAGTAGAGTCCTCTTAATGGGTGTAAAATGCGCCACACTTATGACGAAGAGGCTACGAGACGTTTAGGAAATGTTCCCTTCTTTCATGATCTTTATCATGTGATGAAAAGTCCGTTTATCCTTCTAATTCCTACTATTCGCGATTGCAGAATCATGGCTCCCAGAAGAATGAACGGAAGAAGAAATGGGAACGGTGAAGGCCACGTAGATGGAAATGATAATGGGCATCAGCAAGCCCCACCTGTTCAAGAGCCCCAGGCACCAGAGCCAGTTGCCCATGCTGAGATTTGGACAGCTATCCAGATGTTGGCACAAGCCTTGACCGCTCAGGTCAACCAGCGGGCTGTTGCGCATATTCCATAGAATGGAAATGCGGTAGAGGCCCGGATTAGAGACTTCTTGAGGATGAACCCTCCGGAGTTCCTTGGGTCCAAGGTGGATGAGGATCCACACGATTTCATCAAGGAGATTCTAAATATTACCCAAGTTATGGGGGTGACCATTGGAGATTGTGTTGATTTAGCCTTCTATCAACTTAAAGGGGTGGCCCACATANATTGCCTAAGTCACCATTTCATTGCCTAATGATATTACTTTTGCGTATCATCAAGTTATGGGGGTGACCATTGGAGATTGTGTTGATTTAGCCTTCTATCAACTTAAAGGGGTGGCCCACATATGGTTCAAACAGTGGAGAGATGCTAGGGAAGTGGGTGCAGGCCCAATCAGTTGGGAAGAGTTCCACACATCATTCTTGGATCAATTCTTCCCTCAGGAAATGAGGGAGAAAAAGGCATTCGAGTTTGTTAACTTGAAGCAGGGTGACATATCGGTTCAGGAGTACACAATGGAATTCACCTGTTTATCCAAGTATGCGCCAGAATTGGTGGCGGACCAGAGGGCTCGGGTGATTTGTTTTGTACATGGAGTGGCAGACTATTTGGATAAGTACTGCATGATTGCCATGTTGCATCGAGATATAGACTTTCCCTGCATTGTGCTGCCTGCTTAGAAGATGGAGTCGGTATACCGGAGGAAAAGAGAGGCCAAGAGGGCCAGGACCGACGTTACGGGACTTCTCAGGTCAGATCAAGGGGTGGACAGCGTCAGCAGTCTCAACATAGGCCTATTGCTCCAGCACCATCATCAACCAGTACACCATCTAGATTCGAAGGGGATCGGAGGAGTAGGGCTCCCGATTCAAGAGACCAGGGTAGCATGCAGATGGAGCGCACTTTCCCAGGAGGTGCCAATCGGCTCGGATGCTTGTTTCTGGTGTGGAAAACCCAGACACAGACTCAAGGATTGCCCTTCAGCCAGATCAGGGGTCGGTGGAGTTCGTATGCCAGCAACTAGTTCTACCGCTCCAGTAGCACATCCCCCTCAGCAAGGTGCCTCGACTAGTTCAATCGGCGGTCAGCGCCAAAATAGGTTTTATGCTTTAGCACCCCGTTAGGAGCAGGAGGTCTCTCTCCGGATGTGGTCATTGGTATGTTGCGTGTTTTTCATATTGATGTTTATGCTTTGCTAGATCTGGGATATACCTTGTCTTTTGTGACTCCTTATATTACTAGTGGCTTTGGAGTTAGTCTCGAGACTCTGTCAGATCCATTTTTTGGTTTCTATCCCTGTCGGTGATTCGGTTGTAGCTAGGCGGGTGTATAGAGGATGCCCGGTCATTATATTGCATAAAGTCACCTCCGCAGACCTTGTAGAGTTATCCATGACTGACTTTGATATTATTCTTGGCATGAATTGGTTGTATCTGTGTGATGCTTCTGTAAATGGAAGAACCCGTGTGGTGGAATTTCGTTTTCTAGTGGAAGGGTAGTTCGATCGTACCAGCAGGTCAATTTATTGCATATCTTAAGGCCCAGAAGATGATTTCTAAGGGTTTCATGTATCATTTGGTCGGGTTTAAGGATGTTAAGTCCAAGACCCCGACCATCCGTCGGTTCTGGTGGTGCGTGAGTATCCAGAGGTCTTTTCCGATGAATTGTAAGGTGTTCCTCCTGAGAGGAAGATTGACTTTGGTATTGACCTTCTACCTGACACGCAGCCCATCTCTATCCCTCCTTATGAGATTGCTCTAACCAAGCTAAAGGAGTTGAAGGATCTGTTAGATAAGGGCTTTATTAGACTGAGCAAGTCTGCATGGGGTGCACCAATTTTATTTTTCTAGATAAAGGATGGTTCGCTTCGGATATGCATTGACTATCGGCAATTGAACAAGGTCGTCGTTAAGAATAGGTATCCTTTACCCAGGATCGATGATCTGTTTGATCAGCTTCAGGGTGCCAAGTGTTTCTCAAAGATAGATCTCAGGTCCGGATATCATCAGCTCAGGGTTCGGGAGGGCGATATCCCGAAGACATCCTTTAGGATGCTGTATGGACATTATGAGTTTGTAGTTATGTCTTTTGGACTAACAAATGCTCCTGCAGCTTTTATGGACCTGATGAACAGGGTGTTCAAGTCGTATCTAGACATGTTCGTGATTGTGTTCATTGATGACATCCTTATATACTCCCGGAGCGAGAAGGAGCATGCCGCTCATTTGAGAGTAGTGCTTCAAACCCTCAAGGATCATCAGTTGTATGCCAAGTTCAGCAAGTGTGACTTCTGGTTGAACTCGGTAACATTTTTGGTCCATGTAGTATCAGGCGAGGGCATAAAAGTAGATTCTCAGAAAATTGAGGCGCTGAAGAATTGGTCTAGACTAGTGAATCCCTCGGATATTCGGAGTTTCTTGGGTTTAGTTGGTTACTATCAGAGGTTCGTTGAGGGTTTCTCTTCGATTGCAGCAGTAACCAAGCTGACTCAGAAAAAGGTGAAGTTCCAATGGCCGGAGTCTTATGAGAAGAGCTTCCAAGAGTTGAAGGCTCGACTTACTACCGCACCGGTGTTGACCCTACCCGAGGGTATAGATAGTTTTGTGGTGTATTGTGATGCTTCGAGAATCGGACTCGAGTGTGTATTAATGCAGCGAGGAAAAGTGATAGCATATGCCTCTATATAGTTGAAGGTTCATGAGAAGAATTACCCAACCCATGATCTTGAGTTGGCCGCAATGGTGTTCTCATTGAAGATATGGCGGCATTACTTATATGGGATCCACGTGGATGTGTTTACGAATGACAAGAGCTTACAATATGTGTTCACGCAGAAAGACCTCAATCTACGGCAAAGGAGGTGGTTAGAGCTACTCAAAGACTATGATATGAGTGTTCTTTACCATCCAGGTAAGGCTAATGTGGTAGCGGACGCACTTAGTAGGCTCTATATGGAGAGTGTGTCCCATGTGGATGAGGGAAAGAAGGAGCTGGTAAAAGATGTCCATCAACTTGCAAGGCTGGGAGTTAGGTTGGGCGACTCAACCGATGGCGGTGTTGTTTTGCAAAACGGGTCAGAATCGTCCTTGGTGATTGATGTGAAAGCTAGAAAAAATGAGGATCTGATTTTGGTAAAGCTGAAGGAAGCCGTTCGAAGTCAGAAGGTGGAGGTCTTCTCCCAAGGGGGAGATGGTGTGCTTCGGTACCAGGGTCACCTATGTGTTCCCGATGTCGATGAGTTAGACTTAGCCTAAGGGTTATCTTCCATGCATCCTTTGTTTCATGTGTCGCTTTTGAAGAAATATTTGGGAGACCAAGCCCTAGTAGTCTCAGCTAGGAGGAAGTTCCAGTTGAAATATTTGAACATCAGTTCGGAGGATGAGGAACAAGGAAGTAGCTTCAGTAAAGGTGTTATGGAGGAATCAGCATGTTGAGGGAGCTACGAGGGAAGCCGAAGCGGATATGATGGCTAAATACCCATACTTATTCTCTACTGGCTCAGTTCCGACTTGAGGTACCAGTTTTACGCAATGACTCCATTTAGTTTTCATGTTCGTTTCATGTGTTCAAGTTACTTTTATAT
The DNA here is from genome assembly GCA_018107945.1 of Datura stramonium. Classification (NCBI taxonomy): domain Eukaryota; kingdom Viridiplantae; phylum Streptophyta; class Magnoliopsida; order Solanales; family Solanaceae; genus Datura; species Datura stramonium. The sequence goes on along the minus strand of JACEIK010003595.1, from coordinate 70,978 downwards.
GTATGGATGTGTATGTGAAGCATGAGATTAGTTCAGCTATGTGATATGAATCGGAGGTAGTTATTTCATTAAATTTTCAGTTTAAATGATTAGTATTTGATAATGATAAAATTGTGTATCTCTGCTTTTCTATATGATTTACAACATTCGATGACAAATGTTCTCAAGGGGGAGATATCCTTATACCCCGGAAGCCCAAAGATCAAACTCGGGAGTTGAAAGGAGAAAACCTGAAATTCTACACCAGGTCACATACCGGGTCGTGAGGTGACTCGTGAGGAGAGACCACGAGTCGTGAAGTGACTCATGGTCAAGCAAGGAACTGACATGGCCTGGGGAAGACCATGGGCTTGACCACAAGTCATGGTCAGACCACACGACTCGTGAGGTCACCCAAGGCCTGGACTGGGTGCTTGGCCAGTAGTGTTAGGCAGTGGGGATCATGGGTGGTGACCACAAGTCATGGTCAGCCACCATGATTCGTGGGGTCCCCTGATGATTTTTGGGCAGTGCACATCACGACTCAAGGCCATGAGTCGTGGCTAGTGGGGATGAATCGTTGGGTCCCAATGGCAGTTAATTTTCTGCGAATTAGTAAGGACCTTTTCCTAATTCCTAAGTTCCAAAGCCTAAACTACGTCTTTTTAGCCTATGAAAGGTGGGTTTTAGAGGGGAAAAACTATCCTAAGTCTTCATTCATGCATGCAAGAGAACAACGAGGGGATCAAAGGGTGATTCAAGGTTTTCTTCTTCAATTCCTTTTTGCGAATTCAAGGGAGAGTAAGATTCAGCTATCTTCAGGTATGTAAGGTTACGAATGGATGCTTCCTTCACACCCATGCCCACTCTCCATTGATTCATGAAAATCTATCAAAGTTCACATGGGGTTTTAATTCAAATCTTGTGGAATTTTTATGATTTACCAACGAGTTGTTTTAAATTGTGATTTAAGTTATATTTTATGGATTTTGATCAGATTTTAAAACTATTATGATTATCAAGTTATTGATTTCGATTTCTACTAAATTAAGCCTAATTATGTAGGATCTATGATGAATTGATTTATAATCTTCACTTCAATTATTGATATTGACAAGTCCAGCATGTATTATGATTTAAATATGGATTTATTCAATTGCCCATCATGATATGATGATTCTAAAGCTATATATATGATCTTCAAGTATGCATGAAACCTACGATTCATAAATTATGATTTTGGCCGACTCACGGGCCTTATGTCATGCTAGTTTATGTATGCACAATTATGTTTATGATTATCATGATTTAACTAGCCCATGAATTCATGCATGTTATACTATGAGCATTATATATGTTTTGGGAGTAGTATCGAACACCGAGTAGGTTATGATTAATATGATTTAACTAGCCCATGAATTCATGCATGTTATACTATGAGCATTATATATGTTTTGGGAGTAGTATCGACCGAGGCAGGTTCTGTGGGCCTGTCTCCGCCCCCCGAATCTCAAATAATGTGCCACCATAGGTATGATGAGACCTCCTTTCCGACTCCGTCCTGCAGCCCAAATGTCCCTTTTCATGGTGATATCACACTTTCATGGTCCTACCTTGGCAAGGTACAAACACCCTTCCTACTAGGGTTACAAGTCTAAGCCTATGTGTGCCTATGTGGGTATGTCACAATCGCATCTCCCACTGCTCATGATTTGTTCATGTCTATGGTTATGTATATTTGTTCGCTTATGTTCAATATGACTTTCCTCTCATGATTATGATTTCGATTGTATTACGAATGTCCTGAAAACCGTGAGCCCTATGATATGTTATGTTATGATATTTATGATATGAGCATGATGTCCTACTCTTTTGTCATCCGTTTTAATGTCCTGCTTACTTACTCTTGCACACAAGGTATATTTTACGTATTGACTCAAGATATTTATGTTGTATCATCTTATGATACAAAGTCTGTGCTCTCGTGCCTATCCTCACATACGTATCATATTCAGAAAGTGCACTTCATCTTATTGGTTAGTCCTCATGTCTGGAAAATGCTGACGTACATTCATGCTACTTTTATGGTTCACAAGATTGTCCATGTTAGTTGGGGTGTTGTACCATCAACCCATTGTACGTAGTAGAGGCTTTCGATAGTGTAGTATCCATGCGTGAGATATGTCTAGAGATTTCTTACACATTATATGTTATGATTATGTTTATGTTTCCGCTAAGCCTTGTGAAGTCTTCCGTTTATAATGAATGAAGCTAGATGTATTCTTATACCGTGGGTCGACCGTAGGTCTCTTATGGTTCCTTGTCCTGTTACGATCCTGCCTACACCAGGCCGTGGAAAATCCACATGAGTTTATCGACGAGATTGTAAAGATCACCTGTGTCATGGGGTGAATGGAGTTGAGGTGCTGATTTGGCCTCATATTAACCTAAAGGGGGTCGCACATCTAGTTTCGATAGTGGAAAGATAGTAGGGAAGCGAGAGCAGGCCCTATCACTTGGGAGGAAGCTCTTGTTTCTTTTCTAGGATTGGGTTTCACTCGTGAGATAAGGGAGTCGAAAGAAGCCAGGTCTTGGAAAGTATGCCTCTGAGTTCACTCATCTTTCAAAGTATTCCCTGAGTTAGTGGTTGATCGAGGGCGCGAGTGAGCAGATTTGTTCATGGTATAGCTGATTATTTAGACAAAGATTGCGGTGACTCGCTATGATCCATCGCATATGGATTTGTGTATAGTCTTGTACTTCAAGAGGATGGAGGTGGCGAATCTGAGGGAGAGAGAGTCCAAGAGGGCCAGGACTGAAAGTAGTTATAGATTTTTTCTCAAACAGGTCGTGGTGAGCACCAACAAATGTAATCTACCAAAGATCTTTAGACCCAAGATCTTCAGCGTTGAGTGTGCCATCCAGACCTACATGACCAAGAGGACGCAGCACGGATTTAGTGGTCGTAGAGAAGCAGGCCGACATATTCCAGCATCCTTACTTGCCGCAGTGTGTGGTCAGGCACACGGGCCGCTCTAAGGTACTGTGTGCTTGCTTCTGGGTGTGGGAAGCTTGGTCATATGCTCGCAGATTGCCCAAAGATCTATACAAGGGCCATGATGGGGCTCGAGGCCCGCCTTCCAAGCTCAGCCTGGCCCATTCCGCATGCTCACCAGCAGGGACATCTACTAGCACAAAGATGCACGCCAAAACAACATTCTATGCCTTAGCATCCTACCAGAGCAGGAGATCTCCCAGATGTAGTCAATGTATGTTGCGAGTTTTTCCTTCTTGATGTATATGCTTTGTTAGATCCAGGGCTACCTTTGTTTTGAGACACCTTACATGGCTAGTATTTTCGTAGTCAATCCCTAGATCTTGTCGTAACCCTTCTCAATCTCACCCTAGTAGGTAATTCAATTGTAGCTAGACCGGTGTATAGAAGCCGCCCGCGATCACAATCCTTCAAAAATCACCTTAGCAGACTTGTAGAGTTAGTCATGACCTATTTCCGATGTTATCCTCGGCATAGATTGGCTATTTGCATGTTATGCCTAATTAATTATAGAACCCTAAGTAAGTAGTTCAGATTGGGTGAGACAAATTTTTAGAGTGGAAGGGTAGTTTAGTCAGGCTCGTAGGTCTCTCTGTTTCCTACCTTAAGGCCGTAAAGATGATCTCCAAAGGTTGTGTCTACCATCTAGTTAGGTTAAGGATGCAACGTCCGAGACCCCGACTTATCCGCCTGTCCCAATAAGATGTGAGTATCCATAGATTTTCCCAAATGATCTACAAGGAATCCCTCCCGAGTGGAAGATTGATTTTGGTATTGAACTTCTTCCCGATATGCAGCCTATATCTATTCCTCCCTATAGAATGGATCCAACTGAGTTAAAAGAGTTTAAGGATATTTTGGACAAGGGTTTGATTAGACCGGTTATTCCCATGGGGTGCACCGCTTTCTTTTGTACAAAATAAAGATGGTTCTCTTCATATGTGTATTGATTATCTAAATTGAACAAGGTCACCATCAAGAACTGTATCCTCCTAGGATCGATAATTTGTTTGACCAGCTTCAGTGGTGCCAAGTTTTTTCGAAGATAGATTCTAGATCCGTGTACCATCACCAAGTTCTAGGAGAGCAAATATCCCGAAGACAAACTTTCAAGACATAAGATGGTCATTATGAGTTTGTGTTATGTCTTTTAGACTAAAGAATACTCCCCGCAGCTTTTATGGACTTGATGAATAGGGTTTTCAATCCATACTTAGATATGTTCGTGATCGGTTCATTAATGACATCCTAATATACTCGCAGAGCAAGGAGCATGCCGCTCACTTGGGAGTGGTGCTACAGACTCTAAAGGATTGCTAATTATATGCTAAACTAGTAAATTTGTCCGTTCGCAAGGTCGTAAAAATATTAATCAATTTATGAAAAAATAACATGCTAATGATTATTTAAAAATTCTTCTTCTTTTGTAGAAAAATATTTATAAATAACACATAATTTAAATTATACAATTAAAAAAATCAACATTTGATTTTATCAATTAACTTTAATTTAAAAAAATAAAAAATTAAAAAAACTCAATTTTTTCTTAATATTTAAAGAATATTAACATACAAATTTCAAATTACATTTTAAAAATACATAAATTTTTACTAAGATGTCGTCTCCAGTTTAGAAATTTTTGCAGGTCATCTGTAACCTTAAGACGACATGATTTTTTTAATTGTCGTATTCCTGTGGTGTAACCTCACTTATTCTTTTCAAAAATGTTATATAACTTGTCAAGAGTTTTTTTCTCTGTTCCTAAAGTCATCTGATTTTATTATCAGCTAAATCTTCATGATAACAAATCTAAAAAACTTTGGTATTTGCCTTTCAATTTTCTCCTTTTAAAGCTAAATATTCGACCTTCAAATTATGAAAATTGTCGAATGAATAGGTAATGATACTCATAGATACTTAGTTGCATTGTATAAAGTATTTAAGTTTTATCTAACTAAGAAATATTTAATGTTAAAACTCAAATTAAAATAAAAATTTACATAAATTTCTACTAAGAGTTGTGTATTGTTTAGAAATTTTTATATGTTATTTGTAACTTTAAGGCGGGATGATTTCTTTG
>JACEIK010003594.1:146478-160951 GCA_018107945.1 Datura stramonium | reverse complement strand
AATGATTTATGATATGAGCATGGTGTCCTACTCTTATGACCATTTATGAGTTTCATACATGTTTTAAATGTCTGCTGTACTTACCTTGCATACTAGTACATTCCACGTACTGACCATATACTTTCTATGCTGTATCGTCTCATGATACAGGTCCCAGTTCTCAGGATCATCCTCACCCGTAGATAGGTTCAGACTTGCTCACTGCGTACTTGGTGAGTCCTCATGTTCCGAGGGCTACATGTTCACAGTCTATGTTATTTCTTCAGTTTTTGGATGTTGGATTAGTTAGAGAGTTGTCCCATCAATCCACTTTTCATGTTTAGAGGTTTATCAGACCTAAAAAGTTGTATTTCACAGTATTGTACAAGTATTGTACTATTTTTCATTATGTTATGTTATGATTAATTTCTCTATGTTAAGTCTTCTTCTCATGTGATTGAATTAGATGTATGCTCATTTCATGGGTCAACTTGGGGTCTCTCGGGGCTCCTTGTCCCGTGTCTATGATCCGGGTGTACGTTTGGATCATGACATAACTTTACCAAAATTGGATCCTCATCTTTGTTGGCTTTTACATCAGTCACGAAAGACGATTTTGATCCATTCTGAACAATGACACCACCATCAGTCGAGTCAACCTGTCGAACTCCCAACCTTGTAAGTCGATGCACGTCTTTCACTAGATCCTTCTTCCTCTCATACACATGGGACACACTTTCCTTGGAGAGTCTACCAAGTGCGTCTGCTATTATATTTGCCTTTCCTGGATGGTTAAGGACACTCATATCGTAGTCCTTAAGTAACTCTAACCACCTCCTTTGCCGAAGATTGAGATCCTTCTGAGTGAACACATATTGTAGACTCTTATGGTCCGTAAACACATCCATATGGACCCCGTCCAAATAATGTCGCCATATCTTCAAGGAAAATACCACTGCGGCAAATTCAAGATCATGGGTCGTGTAATTCTTCTGGTGAACTTTCAACTTTCTAGAGGAATATACTATAACTTTTCCATGCTGCATCAATACACACCCAAGTCCGATTCTTGAAGCATCACAATACACCATGAACCCATCAGTACCCTCAGGTAAAGTTTACACCGGTGCTGAGGTAAGTCGAGCCTTCAACTCTTTGAAGCTCTTCTCACAAGCCTCTGACCATCGGAATTTCACCTTCTTTTGGGTAAATTTAGTCAAGGGTGCTGCAATAGATGAGAAACCTTCAAAAAATCTCCGATAGTAGACAGCCAAACCCAAAAAGCTCCGGATATCTGAAGGATTGACTGGTCTAGGCCAATTCTTCACCTCTTCTATCTTCTGGGAGTCCACTTGTATGTCCTCACTTGATACCAAACGGATAAAAAATTCCACTAAGTTCAATCAACTCGCACTTGCTGAATTTGGCATATAATTGGCGATCCTTGAGATTCTGTAGCACTACTCTCAAATGAGCGGCATGCTCCTCCTCTCTCCGAGAGCATTCAAGATGTCATCAATGAACACAATCACGAACATATCTAGGTATGGCTTGAACATCCTGTTCATCAAGTCCATAAAAGTTGCAGGAGCATTCGTTAGTCCAAAAGACATAACTACATACTCGTAATGACCATACCGCGTCTTGAAGGTTGTCTTTGGGATGTCGCTCTCTCGAACTCTGAGCTGATGGTACCCGAATATGAGATCTATCTTCGAAAAACACTTGGCACCCTGAATATGGTCAAATAAATCATCAATCCTGGGTAAGGGATACCTGCTCTTGATGATGACCTTGTTCAATTGACGATAATCAATACACATACGAAGAAAACCATATTTCTTTCGGACAAAGAGAACTAGTGCACCCCATGGGGACTTTCTTGGTCTGATGAAACCCTTATCCAAAAGATCCTTCAACTGCTCCTTCAACCCTTTTTGCTCGGCTGGAGCCATTTTGTAGAAAGGAATAGATATAGGCTAGCGTGTCGGGAAGAAGGTCAATACCAAAATCGATTTCCCTCTCGAGAGGAACACCTGGTAAATCATCAGGAACACTTTTGAATACTCACATACTACCGGAACTGACTGGATAGTCAGGGTCTCGGACTCGACATCCTTAACCCTAAATAGATGGTACACAGAACCTTTGGATCATCATCTTTTTTGCCTTAAGATAGGAAATAAAGCGACCTACAGGTGTGGCCGAACTACCCTTCCACTCCAAGACTGACTCACCAAGAAAGTGGAACTCCACCGCACGGGTTCTACAATTAACAGAAGCATAACACGCATACAACCAATCCATGTTAAGAATAATGTCAAGGTAAGTCATGGATAACTCTACAAAGTCTGCGAAGGTGACTTTATGCAATATTGTGATCGGGAAACTCCTATACACCCGCCTAGCTACAATTGAATCACCAAGTGGAGTAGAGACTGAGAATGGTTCTGATAGAACTTCGGGACTAACTCCAAAGCTACTAAAAATATAGGGTGTCACAAAAGCCAAAGTAGCCTCTGGATCTAACAAAGCATAAGCATCAAGGTGAAACACTCGTACCATACCCGTACCCACATTTGGTGAAGTATCCTACTCCTGACGCGAGGCGGGGGCATAGAATCTGTATTGGTGCCGTACGCAACCCCTACTAGTGGATGCCCGCTGCGGAGCTGAACGTGCTGGAGCTGTTGCTGACTTGGTGTCATGACCCGAGAGGAGACCCAGATCATAGACACGGGACAAGGGACCCCGAGAGACCCCAAGTCAACCCATGACATAAGCATTCAACTAACTCATTCAATAAGCATGAAGAAAACATAATTATAAACTCAGTGGAAGTATAACTCAACATAACGACAAAATGAACGTCTAAAGCTGAATACATGTCCAAGTCTGATAAGACTCTAATATGGCTAAGCTGATGGGACAACACGCCCAACTAGCTCAGAAATACTGAAACTGAAAATACGATCAAGATAACTGAAAGTACAGTCCTCAGAGGATGAGGACTCACCAAACAAGTAAGCACTAACTTTGACAAGCGGCTACGAACAGGGCTGAACCTGAGAACTAGATCCTGCATCATAAAACAATGCAGCATAGAAAGTATGCGGTCAGTATGTGTAATATACCGAGTATGCAAGGTAAGTAGAATCGCTCATGTATGTAAAATAAATTATTTAAAAATAATGCGTAAATTAAACGTGTTATTGGTATGCTAATAATAGTGCTTGCATGCATTATTTCATAAAATCATGATCTTTTCACAATATAATGACTCTTAACTCAAAAAAAACACCAAATGTCTCGAATAACTCAAAGCTGAAGTAGAACATTTATGGAGAAGCTGAACATGAGTCAAACCTTACTTTTAGAACATGCATGTATGCAATTGAAACCATGAACAATGAGTATGCAAATCCAGAATTATATAAGATAGTGGGAGACTCGTCACTTAACCGACATACCACGATAGAGCTTACGTTGCCCCGACTTTCACACTCAAGTGGGTAGAGCCATCCATAACCTTGTCAGGGCTATGGACGATACCATAATATCGATATCAAGATCAAGGCCTAATCGGGGCAGGGGATAGCTCACAAGGGGGGTCCCTAAAATAGTAAAATAGTATCAACCTACGTTGGCGCGTAGTTTTGGGGCGTAGGGTGATCGACCCTTAACCCGCTCGGTGCTAGACTCTTCTCCCAAAAACATGCAGTTCTCTACATTGTATAAAACGAAGCTCAACATCATCTATTGAAGAATGTCAAGATGAAATCATGTATAGACTCGACATCATGTAAAAATGAAGCTCTACATTGTCCCTTGACAAAGCTCAATAACGAAATCATGCGTAGACTTGACATCATGTAAAAATGAAGCTCAACATTGTCCCTTGACAAAGCTCAATAACGAATCATACATAGACTCGACATCATGTAAAATTGAAGCTCAACATTGTCCCTTGACAATGCTTAGTAGCGTAATCATGCATATGCGATGCTTTGTTCCAAAACATACCACAAGCTAAAGTATAGAAGTTGGGAGGATTTGCTTTGAACAATGTGGTAAGCTTGTCTCGGGAAATTCATCATTCGAGATAACCATGTTCAATTCTTTTGAAAACATTATAATTTGGGAGATTTCACTTCAAAACTAGGTAATAAAGTCAATTCAAGCAAAATTGCCATTTATACTCAACATTGGGCACCACCCAAAACTTCATCATACTAGGGTCAATTTAATCTTCTTTGAAAATATCATAAAAATCATGGGTAAGGTTGGAAATGTGCTTTTCATCATCTACTCTATCATCATCACATTCTATTAGGAACTGCCCACACATGGATGTTTTAGATTCAATTTTTGGAAAAATAATTTTGTAAAAGAAATTAGGATAGAATCTGCCCAAGCTTAGTAAATCACCAACATCAACTCAATTTAATCATACCCATGAGTATAAATGTAAGAATCAAGAAATTAAATGAAAACCCATAGTTGATCATCACAAACCAAATCACAATTTGATAGGGGAATGGGCATGGGTGTGGAAAAAAGCACCCACTCATAACCTTACATACCTGGGAGGAATGATTTTTAACACTTCTCTAATAGCCCAAGCTGAGATTCCAATGGAAACCTTGATATTTTTCCTTGAATCTCCTCTTCAATCCTTCAAACTTTCATGTAGGAGAACAATGCCTTAGGATAGGTTTTACCTTGCTTAAAACCCACTAAAACGAGCCTTAAACGACGTAGTATAGGTCCTAGGAACTTAGGAAATTACGAGAAAGCCATTACTAATTTGCAGAGAATAACTGTCAGGGGGTCCTAACGGAAGACGTGATGACTCGTCACCTGGGAATACGATCCGTTGGTTCACTCGTCAAGTACACTACCTCATCACTCATGAAAATTCATTTTTCTCAACAACGACCCTCCTAACGAGTCATTAGGACTGGCGGCGACTCATTGGATACCTTCCGTCAAGTACACTGGATAAGCTTTACCATTTTCTCGAGAACCACCCCATGATTGACATGACGAATCATGGTGACTGACCACGAGTTGTTACATCACCCGTCAGGACCTCGAGTCCTTCATCATCTCAGGCCTTCCCCACGAGTCACTTGATGGCTCGTTAGGTCTCCTCACATGTTGTTGAGTGACCCGTTCTGCAACTGCTACAACATTTTCCAGATTTTTCCCGTTCGAATGCTGGGTCAGATCCTTGGGTTCCTGGGGTATTACAATATCTCCCTCTTGGGAACATTTGTCCTCGAATGTTGGAAACAAGCCGAAAGCAGAAACATGCCATTTATCATATTCAAAACTGATCATTTTTAACCGAAAACTAATGGAATGACTACCTCCGATTCATACCACACAGCTGAATTGAATTCACCAATCATACACACATCCATATAAATAAAAGAACCTTTTACACATAGTTCAAACATGAAGACTAAATAGAGTCTGAGTGCAGAACTGATACCTCAAACTAAAACTGAGCCGGTAGAGAACAAATGTGGCTATCTAGCCATCATGTCCGCTTCGGCCTCCCACATTGCTCCTTCAACTTGTTGATTCCTCCATAAAACCTTAACTGAAGCTACCTCTTTGTTCCTCAGCCTTTGAACTTGTCGATCCAAAATTCAACCGGAATTTCTTCATAATTGAGGTTGTCTTTCACATCAACGCTGTCTATCGGCACTACCAAGGCTGGATCACCCAAGCACTTTTTTAAAAGTGATACATGGAACACGGATGAACTGAAGCCAATTCTGAAGGCAAGTCCAACTCATACGCCACCTTACCAACTCTTCTCACAACCTAATAGGGACCAACATAGCGGGGACTAAGTTTTCATTTCCTTTTGAACCGCATGGCTCCCTTCATGCGAGATACCATTAGAGATACCCACTCGTCCACCTCAAACTCCAGATCTCTTTTCTCACATCAGCATATGATTTCTGACGACTCTGAGTGGTCTTCAGCCTGTCCCTTATCAACTGAACCTTTTTCCATGGCCTTATACAATATCCGATCTCTCAAATCATCAACGTCTGGGACACATAGATGACCCTGGTACTTAGCACACCATCTCCCCCTTGGGAGAAAACCTCCACCTTATGAATCTGCACCGCTTCCTTCAGTTTCCCCAAAATCGGGTCCTCACCTTGTGTAGATTTGACACCAACCACCAAAGACAATTCTGATCTATTTGACACAATCACGCCGCCATCGGTTGAGTCGACCAATCTAACTCCCAACCTTGCAAGTCGATGGACAACTTTCACCCGCCCCTTCTTATCCTTCATCCACGTGGGACACACTCTCCATAGGGAGCCTACTTGTGCATCCGCAACTACATTAGCCTTTCCCGGGTGGCTAAGGATACTCATGTTGCAGTCCTTCCGTAGCTCCAACCACCTCCTTTATCGACGATTGATAATTATGTGTGCACTCATATTGAAAGTCTTTGTGATCTGCGAATTCCTTTATGTGAACCCCATAAAAGTATTGCCGACATATCTTCAATGCAAACACCACCGCGGCCCACTCAAGATCATGGGTCGAATAATTCTTTTTGTAAACCTTTGGTTGTCGAGAGAAATGTGTCATTATTTTTCCCATGCTGCATCAACATACATTCCAGTCCGATCCTAGAAGCGTCACAATATACGACAAGGCCATCAGTACCCTCGGGCATGGTCCACACTAGTGATGAAATGGGTCGGGTCTCCAATCCCTGGAAACTTTTCTCGCAAGTCTCCAATCATTGGAACTTTTACCTTTTTCTAAGTCAATCTGGTCAATAGGGCTGCATCAACAACTTTAATTCTTACTAAAATGACCATACTTTATCATACAACTTTAGATGCGACCATCCTCTTTCCTATAGTTCTCGAATAATGATATGGACCTGCTCATTCGATCAGAACTCTATTTGGTTCTAGTTTGCTCGCTCAAGAATTATTTCACCTTTGGTAATAAACCCGATCTTTACTTATTGAAATTTCACCAAACTTTTCAAATAACCCCCATAATTCATGTTGAAAACCCTGAAACTCTGAATGACTTGGCTAATAACCATGCTTTCTAGAATTTTTACATGATCACGAATCATTTAGGAAGTCTAAGCTAGGTATATGCCTGATATAACACGACCTTATGAGATGATTGCATTCATTACGAGGGTTTTGATTTAAGGCTAAACAGGAAATTATGTGGACTGTTGCCGGATGGGGTTGCCTACCATTCGGTATTCTTAACATGAGCATGATCCGAGTGTGGCATCGAGTGATACGTAAGGGAACATCTAAAGGAGAAAGTATGGAACACCCCCCCAAGATGCTACCTATAAGACCTCCTTACTAGAAGGCTAGAGACCTGACTAGGCCCTCCGACTACCACTCCTTTACATTCCCTGAAATAGATCTTAACTTAAAATACATAAGGGAATGGTACCTCTTATCGCAGTTCCCAGAACTAATAATCATAAAAGATTTGATAGGGGAATTTATAACATACCTGGGACTACATCTGGGGAAGACTTCCACCGGCTCTTCCTTCGTCCTATTTGGTGAAAGGGCAATTCCTGCGGATGTGCCCGATATTTCCACACTAGTAGCAAGCGTTGGAACCTGCCAATCACTATCCGAAGTGTGCCCTACCATATTATGGGCACGATAACTGGCTAGTTAGAACTGCCGGAGGGGAAATCGGGACACGACATTTCCTTCCATCCTGCTTTGCTGCGTGGCACTCCTTATGCATATGCCCGGATTGACCATAATTGAAGTATATATATGAACCCACCAAGCACTTTCCTAGGTGGTGCTTCTTGCAACGCCTGCAAAGTGGATAAGTGACCTCCCTCATCCAAGGCTTGTACCCTCGAACTTGAGTTGATGACCTCTAACGGGGTTGAGGGCGACTCCCAGTACTCGACGCCTGTTGGGAGCTTTCCAAGTCCTCGGTCTTGGGCCTTTTTCTCATTCTCCTTACTCCCTTGTGCTTCCCACCCAAAATTGAATCACCACCCATGAGCGGGCTCCCATTTAGAGGTTCTTGAACCTTAGCAGTCGTCGCCTCCCCAGTAGGGTTCGTAGGTACAATAGCTTGTTGGGTAGGCTTGGTGATCATTGCCGGTATCAACACTCGGACTGTAGCCCCGAGTTCTTCATCCGTAACCTTTTCGAACATAGGACTCCTTGGAGTTGGTGGGGCTGGCTGAATCCCATGGTTTCCCTGAGATGACATGTTTCTGCACACGCGTATAGCATGAGTTATAAGGTTAGGGAGACTCTTTGTCGCACGACAAAGATCATGAAAGAAGGGGACATTTCCTAAACGTCTAGTAGCCTCTTCGTTATAAGTGTGGCGCGCTTCACACCCATGAAAAAGACTCTACTTAACACAGCTTTCAGACTCCCTAGGACACATCTGAATCTATTTCTCTAATACCAAGTTTGTCACGACCCGAGAGAAGACCCGGATCGTAGACACGGGATAAGGGACCCCGAGAGACCCCAAGTCCACCCATGGGATAAGCATTCAACTAACTAATTCAATAAGTATGAATAAAACATAATTATAAACTCATCAGAAGTATAACTCAATATAACGACAAAATGAACGTCTAAAGCTGAATACATGTCTAAGTCTGATAATCCTCTAATCTAGACGAGCTGATGGGACAACACCCCCAACTAGCTCAGAAATACTGAAACTGAAAATAAGCTCAAGATAACTGAAACTCTAGTCCTCAGAGGATGAGGACTCACCAAACAAGTAAGTGCTAACTTTGAAAAGCAGCTATGAATGGGGCTAAACCTGAGAACCGAATCCTGCATCATGAAATGATGCAGTAAAGAAAGTATGCGGTCAGTACGTGGAATGTACCGAGTATGCAAGGTAAGTAGAACCGTTCATGTATGGAAAATAAATTATTTACAAAAGATGCGTAAATTAAACATGTTATCAGTATGCTAATGATAGGGCTTGCATGCATTATTTCAGAAAATCATGATCTTTTCACAATATAATGACTTTTAACTCAAGAAAACACCAACTGTCTCGAATAACTCAAAGATGAAGTATAACATATATGGAGAAGCTGAACATTAGTCAAACCTTACTTTTAGAACATGCATGTATGCAATTGAAACCATGAACAATGAGTATGCTAATCTAGAATTATATAAGATGGTGGGAGACTCTTCACTTAACCGACATACCACGATAGAGCTTACGTGTCCCGAATTTCACACTCAAGTGGGTATAGCCGTCCATAACCTTTCCAGGGATATGGACGATACCATGATATCGATTTCAAGATCAGGGCCCAATCGGGGCATGGGATAGCTCACAAGGGATGTCCCAAAAATAGTAAAATAGCATCAACCTACGTTGGCGCATAGTTCTGGGCCGTACGGTGATCGACCCTTAACCTTCTTGGTGCTAGACTCTTCTCCCAAAAACATGCAGTGCTCTACATCGTATAAAATTAAGCTCAACATCGTCTATTGATGAAGCTCAAGATGAAATCATGCATAGACTCGACATCATGTAAAAATGAAGTTCAACATTGTCCCTTGACAAAGCTCAATAACGAAATCATGCTTAGACTCGACATCATGTAAAAATGAAGCTCAACATTGTCCCTTGACAAAGCTCAATAACGAAATCATATATAGACTCGACATCATGTAAAAATGAAGCTCAACATTGTCCCTTGACAAAGATCAATAGCAAAATCATGCATATGCAATGCTTTGTTTCAAAACATACCACAAGCTAAAGTATAGAAGTTGGGAGGATTTCCTTCGAACAATTTGGTAAGCTTGTCTCGGGAAATTCATCATTCGAGATAACCATGTTCAATTCTTTTGAAAACATTATAATTTGGGAGATTTCACTCCAAAATGAGGTAATTAAGTCAATTCAAGCAAAATCACCATTTATACTCAACATTGGGCACCACCCAAAGCTTCATCATACTAGGTTCCATTTAATCTTATTTGAAAATTTCATCAAAATCATGGGTAAGGTTGGAAACATTTTTTTCATCATCTACGCTGTCATCATCACATTCTACTAGGAACTACCCGCACAAGGGCATTTTAGATTCAATTTTTGAAAAAAAAAATTGTAATAGAAATTATGATAGAATCCGCCCAAGCTCAGTAAATCACCAATATCAACTCAATTTAATCATACCCATGAGTAGAAATGTAAGAATCATTCAATTAAATGAAAACCCATACTTGATCATCACAAACCAAATCACAATTTGATAGGGGAATGGGCATGGGTGTGGAAGAAAGCACCCATTCATAACTTTATGTACCTGGGAGGGATGATTTTTAACACTTCTCTAATAGCCTAAGCTGAGATTCCAATGGAAAGCTTGAGATTTTGCTTTGAATCTCCTCTTCAATCCTTCAAACTTGCATGTAGGAGAACAATGGCTTAGGATAGGTTTTACCCTGCTTAAAACCCACTAAAACGAGCCTTAAATGGCGTAGTATAGGTCATAGAAACTTAGGAAATTATGAGAAAGACCTTACTAATTCACAGAGAATAACTGTCAGGGGGTCCTAACGAATGACCTGACGACTCATCACCTAGGCATACGTTCTGTTGGTTCACTCGTCAAGTACACTGCCTCATCACTCATGAAAATTCATTTTGATCAACAACGACCCTCCTAATGAGTCGTTAGGACTGGCGACGACTCATTTGATACCGTCCGTCAAGTACACTGGATAAGCTTTACGATTTTCTCGAGAACCACCCTATGACTCACATGACGACTCATAGTGACTGACCATGAGCTGTTACATCACCCGTGAGGACCTAGAGTCCTTCATCATCTCAGGCCTTCCCCATGAGTCACTTGACGACTCGTTAGGTCTCCTCACGAGTCATTTAATGACCCGTTCGACTCCCGGGTCTGATCCTTGGGTTCCCGAGTTATTACACCTGGTAGTTTGTGCATGGCCTCTATCATCATCATGTCTAGAAAATGGACAAGATTGGCGCATGTGGCCGGATCTACCGCACCCATAATATATATCTGAGTCGAGCAAGCACTCCCTAACCTAACTCTTTCCACACTTCCCACTGGCTGGAAAGGTGCGCTATACCTGCATGCCTCTCTGGTTCCTTGAACCTGCGGCCCTACTCCTCTGATCACCCTTGGGTTTGGATGGAACACTAGCTTATGATGGTGCTGGAGCTAGTGACCTTTGTTGAAACTGAGGGCGGTGACCACCGCTGGATATCTACTGAGTAAACCCATAGCTATCTGTACGGGCCCTTTTGTCCTCTCTCTCCCTCAGATGTGCCACATCCATCTACTGGGCATACAAGACTATGTGAGGGAAATCTATATCCTGGTGGAGCATAGCGGTCCTGCAATCTTTTTCCAAGTAGCTTGCTACCCCATGAACAAACTTACTCACTCGTGCCCTTTGATCAACCACTAACTCTAGGGCGTACTTTGATAAGCGAGTGAACTCAAGGGCATACTCCTGCACCATCATCTTCCCTTGCTTCAGATTCACCAACTCGACTGCCTTCAACTTCCTCATCTCACGAGGGAAGAACCGATCTAGGAACGCAACATGGAACTCCTCCCAAGTGACAGTGCCTGTTCCTGCGGCCCTACTACCTTTCCATTATTAAAACCAAATGTGTGGGACCCCTTTCAAGTATGAGGCCAACTCCGCACACTCCACCCCATTCACTCCCATGACTCGGGTGATCTTCACAATCTCATCAATGAACTCATGCGGGTCCTCATCTACTTTTGCCCTGAGGAACTCTGGCGGGTTTATTCTAAAGAAATCTCTGAATCGAGATGACGCGACATTTCCATTTTATGGAACATGCGCCACTGCCTACTAATTGACCTGAGCGGTCAAGGCCAGCGCGAGCATTTGAATAGCTGCCGTAAACTCAATATGGGCAACCGACTCTGATTCATGGTTCTCCTGGACTGGTGGGGCTTGCTGGTTCCCGTCTCCATTTCCCTCCTCGTGGAAGTTTCCATTTCCATTCCTACTAACATTTACTCTGCGGGGATCAATGATTCTACAATCGCGAATAGCATGAGTTAGAAGGATAAGGGGACATTTCATTGCACGACATAGATTATGAAAGAAGGAAATATTTCCTAAACATATCGTAGCCTCTTCGTAATAAGTGTGGTGCACTTCACACCAATGAAAAAGACTCTACTTAACGCAGCTTCCAGACACCCTAGGACACTTTAAACCTATGGCTCTAATACCAAGTTTGTCACGATCCAAACGTAGACCCAGATCGTAACATGGGACAAGGAGCCCCGAGAGACTCCAAGTCGACCCATGGCATCAACGTACATCTAACTCAATATTAATAAAGCGGAATATCAGCATAACGACATAGCGGAAGCATAAACATGACATAACATAGAAAGCGGAACATACTACCTACATAACAACTAAATACTACATATAATCTGAAAGCCTCTAAAATATCTGATGGGTTGATGGGACAACAACCCCAACTAACTAGGAAATTTTAGAAAACTGGACATGAAAAGATAACTGATATCAAACTGGTCCTAGGAGGATGAGGACTCACTAGAGAGCTGGATGTTAATCTCCGAGATGAGCTAATGACGGTGTTGGGTCTGAATATCGGAGCCTGTATCATGAAACGATACTACAAAGAGTATTCAGTCAGTACGTGAAATGTACTGAGTTTTCAAGGTATGTAAAACAAACATTTAAAAATACATAAAATCTCATAAGAGATCCTAAGAGTGGAACAACATGCTCATAACATAAATATCATAATATAATATAAGACTCAAGGTTTTCAAATCATTCGTAATCCATTCATTATCATAGTCATAAGAGAAACTTTATAAATCATCACTTGAGCCAAAATAACATAAACATAATAATGCATAAAACATGCAGAATAATGGGAGGACTCGTCATAATAGACACCATCATGTTAGAGCCTTACATGATGCCCTAACTATCTCGCTCAAGTGGGCAGAGTCATCCCTGGCTTGCCAGGCAAGGGACGTGCATTATGTGATATCACAAAAGAGGGGATCCATTAACATTGTAATGTATCATCATGAACCTACGGTGGCACGTAGTTATGAGACACCGGTGTAGTCCTTTGAATGCCGGTCTACTCGGTGCTTGACACTGCTCCCAAAAACATGCACATTAGGTTCATACATAAGTCATAAGCATCATTCATGAGGTTCATGACTAAATAAACATTTAACATCATTGATCCCCTTTTTCATACATGATTAGCAATGAATCAAGGTCCTTTAGTCGACCAACATCATGAATCGATAAATTATGATATCCATATCATAAATCGTAAATAATTATTGAACAATTGGGCATTGCCCAATACTTTAACATGCTTGAAAATATCCAACTCACTTGAAAACATGATTATAAATATGGGTAACTTGAAAACATGTTTTTCATCATCAATAATTCATCATACATGAACATTCATCATAAACCTTAACTTTCATGAACTTTTCATAAATGGGCATTTTAAATTTTAAAAATTTCAAACATGATTTTAATGGAAAAATAATGTAAAACTTGCCCATAATTCATAATTCAATAATAATAACTCATTTAGATCATACCCATGTAGAAAATGCATCGGGTTAAAACCCCATAGAATCAATATAGGAAATTCATAATTTAGAGAGAGTTTGGGCATGGCTATGAATGGATTCACCCATTCATAACCCTACATACCTGAGGAAGATAAGATTTTATCACTCCTTGAAAGCCCAATTAAGGATTGAAGGAAAACTTGAAGAACTCTTACTTGATCACCTCCTAAACCCCTTCAATATGCATGCATGGATATGAATAAGCCTAGGATAGGTTTTACCCTCATAAAGCACTTCATTTCGAGACTTAAATGACGTAGTTTAGGATCTTAAGACTTGGAAATGACGAAAATGCCCTTAATGAATTTCCTAAAATTTCTGCATTGGTCGTGACAATGACCGTCCTAATGGGTCGTGCTTGGATAACACGACTCGTGGTATCCATCTGTTGCATCCATTTCCCAACTTCACTTTCTCAGGTTCAACCCCACGACTCGACAAGATGAGTCGTTGCTTCATACAACAGTCCGTTCTGTCGTCCGTTGCTTCCCCCTTGATGACCTGCACCAAGACTTCCCACGAGCCACACCATGACTCATTCCTCCTTCCAACAAGTCGTGGTTTCCTTCTATTACCTCGACTGGAGGTTTTAATACTCCTTTCCACATTGCTTACCATGATTCGTAATATCTCACGATGGATCATCCCATGACCCATTACTTCCTCTCAAGCTAAGGACCAGTCTTCCCACGACTTCAACCAACGACTCGTGGTATCAAAGCACGGGTCATTATGTGACCCATTACTTCCAACTGCCACCCAGTCGAACCTTAC
>JACEIK010003594.1:77019-133529 GCA_018107945.1 Datura stramonium | reverse complement strand
GTCAACACATATTTTTACACTATTTTATGCAGATTCATACCTTGTTTTGATATGAATATATAGCAAATATACCCAACTTATGTTGATTATGATATATTTAACTAATTTGGGCTATTTCTGTGAAAGTAGGTATTTTTGGGCAAAAAAATGGAAGACATTGGTTAAGTATGAAAGACGTGTAGATTCACCACACTACAGTTCTATTCAGTGCATTGACCAACACGATAAAGTTAGGAAGTTGAAGAACCTCGGAAGTTTCTGCCAATTCCTGAAAGCAGAAGTCACCTTGACGCGGTGAGCAATGCAGTAGAATCCACCATGATGATCAGCGTGTCACAATGAAATAAGGATCACTCAAAGAAAAGTCCAAGTCCAAGGGCAAAGAGAAGTTGCCACGACATAGTGACCATAGCGGTAAAATCCACTATGATGGCTAATGCGCTGCGGTGGAACATAAAGAGGCCAAGGATATTCAAGACCCAGATCAAGAAGCTTTCACTACGACATGGTGCCCAGAGTGGTAGATTTCACTGCGATATTCAACGCCTTAATGGAAGGAGAGACAGACGTCAGAATTGGCTATGGCACGAAACATCACAACAACGTGTCGTTGTGCCTAATGCGATAAAGCTCCTTCGATGGCCAACACATCGCGATGAAAGGTGTCTTGAAGTCTAATTTGAACCGATTCCAAATTTGACTGGGAGAGTTCGTTTAAGGGTTTTTCCATCTTTATAAAATAGACCCCAAGGTCATTTTTGAAGGAATTCAAACATTTTTGCAAGGTTTTCGTTGTAGGAGTACATTGGAGCCACAAAATCCTTTAGTTTTTACTTCTTTCCATTATTTTTAGACGTTTGTATGCATAACAACTATCTTTTGATTGTCTTTATGAACATGAGCGGCTAATACCCTTATTCTAGAGTTATGGTAGTTGTACGATTGTTGTTGTATGAACTTGAATTGATTTCTTAAGATATCTATTGCCGTGTTGCGACTGGTGTGGTTGTTTATTTAGTCTTGGGTATAACTGTTTTATCGCTTTGTCGCCAATAACACATATCTTTGGACCCTAGATTGGATTTGCAAGAAGGAGTCTAGGGAATGAAATAAGATTATGTAGAGCATGATCTTTTTCTTGCATAGGGGATTGATTTGTGGTTAGGATAGAGATATACTTAATCGTCTTGCTTGGTTAATGCACGATAGATTTGTAAACGTTTGTGTTACATCCTTGATCGCCGAGAGGTAGACATGGGAGTGAGGGCACAGATTGGAGGGCTACGAGCTAGAAAGAGCCTAGTTATAGTAGTTTCTATTAACGATAACTCGATAGAACATCAGAATAAGTTCAAATGATTACACTACATGGTTGCTACTAAATCCATAACCCTAGACTATCATCTCCTATTGTGTTAAATCCTTATGTTCCGACATTAATTAGTGATAATTGCTAGAATAATTGATTGATTGATTTTCTGCAGTAGTTTATGATAAACAAAAACCAATTTGTGGTGAAAATAGTTGTTTGATTTATTGGTAATAGTGAATCTGATAAGCTGTAAAACCAAGTCCCTGTGGGTATGATATCTGACTTAATTATCACTATATTACTCGACGACCACGTGTGCGTGTGTGTGCATTTGAGAGCAACAATAGGCCATTAACCCTCAACTCTTCATAACCTGGGAAATACACTCGTTCAAAATTGTACTTTATACGACGTTTAGAAAAGAGTTGTCCATGGTGTCACTTATAACTTAACTATATTAAGGCTCTTTTAACTCGTTAAATCTTAATGTAACTCAATTTTATACTGGATATGATAGTCTTTAGGCTTAGAAACATCCTTGTTCTCCCGAATTCAAATATGTTTAACAATGTCGAACTAGTCGTACTTTGACTTGGGGATGTAATGTATTACAGCTTTGCTAGTTCTCCTTACTCTGACATTTTGTTCACCTATCCATGCTTCAACATTGAAGTTTTACCCTAAGTATCTGTATGAAAAAGAACCTTGTAATGAGATTGCGTCGTATACAACACATTTGGCATATATCAAGCAGTGCACCCTTAACCATTTATTGTTTTTTGGGTTAAACTGAAAATTTTATTTAATCAAGTAAAGCAATATACACGACTAACTCATTGGACTCTAGAGTTAGTTCCTACAAAGAATAACCAAATAACAAGAGTTGTAACAAAGGACTGTATCCTAATAAGACTAATGAACTCAGCACCTTCTAGGAAGGATCTGGATCATTGTACAAACAAAAATTTGGACTCTTAAAACAGGGAAAGCTATTAAGCTTTTCTAGTATGCTCTTCCACTTGTGTTGTCTATGTCCCACAATATGCAGCTGCAATATGATCTCTTTGACTCTTTTTGTGCTCTCTCTTGCCACTTGATTAACCCTTCGACTATTTCTTTCAAATCCAGATATGTTACATCACTACAGCAAAGATATGCACCAATTTCATCTTGGCACATTTTGGATGATACTTGAAGGCAGAGACATGCCTAAGTTGCTTCAATGATCTGTTTAAATATTCCATAGCCAAGAAAATGAGGTAAGGAGACATAGGTTCTCCTTGCCTTTTTCTTGGCTTGGAATCTGGTAGTTAGGCCGCATTGATCAATATTATTTTGTGCCAACTTAACGTCCATATACACTTGTGGATCTCTTTGCACGGTTCTGAGGTGCCAACTGTGAACAAGATGTCAAGCCACTTGCATAATGTTTTATCTCTGCCACCTTCATGGCTGTATAGTCATCAAGAGCCTCCAAGTAGAAGCGCAGACACATATCCGATTGTTAATAGCATCATTCCAACCTTACCTCTTAGAGCTGAACCTTGCAAATAAGACTTCCTAACTGACATAAACAATGTCAAACATATAGCACAAAATGCTGAAATTTTCAACTTATTAAGACAACTAGCTCACTTCCTAGCAACTCAACATTTCTGTTGAAGATATATAAAATACAACCCTAGCTCAGGCACTTCTCTTATCCTTTTCGGTTATCAAAATTTCTTAAGACATGCCGATTCTTCAAGAGCTACATCAAATTGTGTTAATTACATTTTTTTTTTGTCACAAGGCTAATTAATGTAGTAGGAAAGGTAGATAAAACTTGTCTAACTTATGTGAAAGTGATGTCTCGCATGAGTCCAACCAATGCAATTAAAGGATGGTAACACTATTAACACTTAGTATTCTTACTGTTATGTATAAATAAAACTGAAAAAAATACAAGTCTTATCTAAAATATATCAAAACTGTCAATTTGAACGTGAAGGATCTAGCTCTTACCCACTATGAGGTGAAGGTCCACAAGTGACCAAACAATGTCTTCCTGATCAGTGTGTCAGTGAGAAGCAGAATTATGATTGTCGTTTTCCGGAAAAACAAAGTTATGTCTATGAGCAAGGAGATTGATTTGGTCAAGTAGTTGGCTGTGGGTAGTATTCATCTCCCTTGCAATTAATGCTAAAGCATTCATAGGTTTCCATGTCACTGTTTATTAAAGATAGACATTGATAAACATTTTCTACTTGCGGGAATGATTTATCATCAGCCAGGAATGTTTGAATCCTCCTGTCTACTTCAATCCAACTACATCCAGGTTTCTTCCTCAAGCCCAGCTCCTTCATCTTCAGTCTCAATTTGCGTACCTCATTCCATTTGTTCTGCGAAGCATATATTTTTGCCAAAACAATGAAAGTGGATGGATCATCTTCATCCTTTTGAGTAAGCATCTTTGCAATTTCTTCTCCAATCTCTAGCTCCCGATGCAAATGGCATGCAGAAACTAATGCGCTTAACAACTCAACATCCTCCCTGATGTGCAGGTTACTCTGCAGAATTGCATAGGCTTCACGCAGTCTTCCAGCACGTCCAAGAAGGTCAATTAGACATGAGTACTCTTCAGCTGACGGTTGAATGCCACAGCCACTGACCATTAAATTAAAATAGTGGTAACCTTCATCCACTAATCCTGCATGAGCACATGCAGAAATTACTGCAAGGAATGCAACTCTATCAGGTTTTATATTAGAATGCAGCATTTCATTAAAGAGTTTTAACGCTTCAAAAGCTTGGCCATGAGATCCATATGCCGCAATCATTGTAGTCCATGATACCAGATCTCTCTCAGGCAACTCATCAAAGACTTCAAAAGCTTCACTCACTGCACCACATTTAGCATACATATCAAGCAGCGATCCCATAACAATCTCATTGGATTCCAACCTATTATCGATGATACACTTGTGGATCTCCTTGCCCTGTTCTAAGGCTGCCAACTGTGAACAAGATACTAAGGCACTAGTCAAAGTGATTGCATCAGGCTTTATCCCTGTCAACTTCATGTCATTATAGATGGCAAGAGCCTCCAAGTAATAGCCAGCTGACACATATCCAGAGATCATTACGTTCCATGCTTCCACATTGTTCTTTGCAATGTCACTGAAGATGTTTTGGGCAGTCTCAACTCTGCCACATTTGAAATATAAGTCAACAAGTGAAGCATTAAGAAAGACATCAGATCCTATGTTATTTCGAATTATATATGCATGAAGAAACTTCCCGTACTGCAGTTGAGCAGATTTAGAGCACGCCATTAATAAGCTGCTTAAAGTCACAGAAGAGGGTTTCATGTTTTCTTTGTTCATCCTTTGTAGAAGCTCGATGCATGATTTCGTATCACCTCTCAAGCTGTAACCAGATATCATGGAATTCCAAGAAACCAAACTCTTGGCAGGGATTTGCTCAAAAATCTCTTTAGCTTTCTCTAAGAAGCCACATTTCCCATACATGTCCACAAGAGCAGCACTTACAAAACCATCCAACAGAAACTTATTATTCACTAATTCCTGATGAATTCTCTCCCCTCTTTCGATATCCAAAAGCCTCGCACATGATGAGATTGCAGCTGTGTAGGTAACCGAATTAGGCATATATCTCAAATCCTTCATCTTCTCAAAGTATTGAAGGGCTTTGGCAAATTTCCCACTTTGATAGTAGCATGAAATCACAGTATTCCAACATGCAATATCTCTTTCGGGCATTTCATCAAACAGCTGAATAGCTGAACCGAACAAGTCACATTTTGCATACACTCCAATCAATGAACTTGTCACAACAACATCTGATAAAAGCCCAGTTTTAATCAAATGAACATGTATCATTTGACCACATTGGACTTTTCCTAAACCACTACAAGCCTTGAGAACACTAGGAAAGGTGTAACTATCAGCTTTAAGATATGGGAATTGCAATAGCTTATCAAAGAGCTCAAGAGCTTCATTGAACATATGGTTCTTAGTATAAGCAGCCATGAGACCATTCCACAAAGTGATATCAAGAGGGTTCTCAAGATTTTGAAAAACCAGCTTAGCGGAATGGAAATCTTGGCAAGAGATGTATAGGTTAATCAGATTCTTGGATAAAATAATGTTGCTTTGTAAGCCTAAAGTAACAATCTTCTGGTGCAAGAGTTTGCCTCGTTTCAGTGATGTTGAAACATTAACGGATGATTTCAAGAGAGACAAAATTTTGAGGGAATCCATAGACAAAACATATCATCAATCCATAAAACCGTACTCTCAATTTGCCTCAAAACCCAAGTGTCAAGAGGCTAATTTAGGCCGTTCATTATATAATGCTTTCATTTTAATTCGTTCATCTTAATCTGATTGATTTGAGACCGAATTAAGAAAAATAAATAAATAAAATCTCTTGGTATAAAATAAGGACTATAAAGTAAATGAAAGAAACTGATGTCTTATTCAACTTTCAACTCATATATAAATGAACTGAATTAACTTTTTATTTATAGAAGAACAGAAGCAACTGTGTAAGCTGCTTGCAAGCTTTAAATTGTGAATATAAATGAACATCTATAATATAATATATTTTGTAACACTCCCCCTTGGATATTCATCAATTGATAATGTGTCTCATTAAAACCTTACTAGGAAAAATTCAGTGGAAAAAGCCCTAGTGAAGGAAAAATAGTACACATATCTAGTAATACGCATTGCTAGCTGCCTTGTTAAAAATCATACCAGGAAAACCCATTGGGATAAAACCTTGGTTAAGGAAAAAAGAGTACAGCGCGTATTTTACTCCCCCCGATGAAGACCACGATTCAGACGGTTAAGTCTTCGCATTCTAATCTTGTGTATCATCTTCTCATGAGTTGAAGTTGGTAAAGATTTAGTGAATAAATTTGCTGGATTATCACTTGAACGAATTTATTGTACATCAATATCACCATTCTTCTGGAGATCATGTGTGAAGAATAATTTTGGTGAAATATGCTTCGTTTTGTCTCTTTTTATAAAGCCTCCTTTTAGTTGGGTTATACATGCAACATTGTCTTCATATAGGATTGTGGGTATTTTGGTATCACACTTCAGGCCACATTTTTCTTTGATGAAATGTATCACTTAAATCACTGATATCAACCATACACATTCTCTACTTGCTTCATGAATAGTTATTATCTCAACATGATTTGAAGAAGTAGCAACAATGGACTGCTTTGTAGATCGCCATGATATGGCAGTACCTCCATGTGTAAACACATTCGAGCTTTATGTAGGTCAGATAAATAACCTGCATCTGCATGACCAACAAGATCTGCACCACCTTTGTTAGTATAAAATAAACCCACATCAATGTCCCTTTTAGGTATCACAATATATGCTTAATTTCGTTCCAATGTCTCTGTGTAGGAGAAGAACTATATCTTGCTAGTAAATTAACAGAAAATATTATGTCATGCCTTGTAGCGTTACCAAGATACATAAATGCATCAATAGCACTGAGATATGGTACTTCAGGACCAAGAAGCTCCTCATTTTCTTCTTGAGGTCGGAACAGGTCTTTACTTACTTCCAGTGATCGGACAACCATCGGAGTACTTAATGGATGTGCTTTGTCCATGTAAAACCATTTCAAAATCTTCTCAGTATAGGAAGATTGATGGATGAAGACCCCATCTGCTAAATATTCAATTTGCAGACCAAGACAAAGTTTTGTCTTCCCAAGATCTTTCATCTCAAATTCCTTCTTTAAATATTCAATTGCCTTTTGGACCTCTTCTGGAGTTTCAATGAGATTTATGTCATCAACAAAAACAGCAAGTATAACAAATTATGATGTTGTTTTCTTAATAAAAATACAAGGACAAATGACATAATTTATGTAACCTTCAATTATCAAGTACTCATTGAGGCGATTATACCACATGCACCCTGCTTATTTTAAATCATATAATGATCTTTGTATTCTGATTGATTACATTTTTTGAGACTTTGAACTATATGCTTCAGACATTTTAATCCTTCAGGGATTTTTATATAAATTTCGTTATCAAGTAAACCATAAAAATAAGTTGTAACCACATCTATTAGATGTATTTCAAGATTTTCATGTACAACTAAACTGATGAGATATCGAAATGTTATTGCATCCATAATAGGTGAATATGTTTCTTCATAATCGATACCGGGTCTTTGAGAGAACCTTGTGCAACAAGGCATGCCTTGTATCTTACAATTCATTTCTCTCATTTATTTTTCTAATAAAGACCCATTTATAGCCAATTGATTTTACACCATTAGGAGTTTGAACTACTGGTCCAAAAACCTCACGTTTACCAAGGGAATTTAATTCTGATTGAATTGTCTCTTGTCATTTTGGCCAATCATATCTTTGTCGATATTCTTCGATAGATCGAGTTTCAAGATCCTCATTGTCTTGCATAATGTTAAGTGCAACACTATATGTAAAAACATTATCCACTATGATTTTCGATCAATTCAGATTTATCGCATCACTAGTAGAACTTATTGATGGTTCTTTATTCACTTAAGTCGCGGGTTCACTAATTTCTTCAGGAATATCAGGATTAATTAGATCTTGAATCTCTTCATGAGATTCTTTTATAGTGTCATTTTGGTTATTTTTCAAGCTTCTTTTTCTAGGATTTTTATCCTTGGAACCCTATGGTCTACCATGCTTCAGGCGTATATGAGATTCAGAAGTTATGACACCAATAGATGGTCCTGTTGGGACATCAATTCGGATAGGCACATTCTCTGCAGGGATATGAGATTTTGTTATCCTTTTCAAATCAGTAAATGCATCTGGCATTTGATTTGCTATTTTCTGTAAGTGGATGATCTTCAGGACCTCATGTTCACATATAGGTGCACGTGGATCAAATGAGATAGTGATGAAACCTTCCACACAATTTCTTTTTAGAGTTCCTTTGTCTCTTCCCCTAATTGCGGAAAATTTATTCATCAAATCAACAATATGCAAATCGAGTAGTAAATAAATCTCCTGCCAACGGTTCAAGGCAGAAAATTATGGAGGGTGAATCAAACTCTACATATATTCCTAACCTTCTTTGAGGGTCCATCTTAGTACGCTTTGGTGGTGGTGCTACTGGCACGTATACAACACATCCAAAAATCTGTAGATAAGAAATATTTGGTTCATGTCCAAGAACTAATTGTGACGAGAAGTATTTATTATAATGAGTTGGTTTGAGATGAACAAGTGATGCTGCATGTAAGATAGCATGACCCCAAACAGTAGTGAGCAATTTTGTTTTCATTAGTAGTGGTCTTGCTATCAATTGTAGGCGCTTAATAAATGACTCAGATAGACCATTTTGAGTATGAACATGAACAACAGGATGTTCAACTCTTATCCTAATTGATAAATAATAATCATCAAAAGCTTGGGATATAAATTCTCCAGCATTATTGAGGCTAATAGACTTAATAAGATAATCTAGAAATTGCGCCCTTAATCGTATTATTTATGTCAATAACTTCGCAATGCCAGGTTGTGGGATGATAAGAGGCATACATGAGATCATCTTGAAGACGCATCTATTAGGACCATTAAGTATATAAAAACCCACTAGATTGGTGAATAGGTCCACATATATCCCAATGTATATCCTCTAAAAAATTAGGGGATTCAATATCAACCTTCATTAGTGATGGCCTAGTAATCAATTTGCCTTGTCAACAAGCAGTACATGAAAATTCATCACTTGTAAGAATCTTCAGGTTCTTTAGTGGATGTTCATTTGAATTTTCAATGATTCATCTCATCATTATTGATCCAGGATGACCTATTCGGTCATGTCAAAGCACAAAAGTATTTAAATCATTAAACTTCTGGTTTATGATAGAATGTGTTTCAATTGTACTAATTTCTGCATAATATAGGCCATATTACATATCCACAGCATATTTCTGGTCTGAGACATTCTTGGTAATACCAAGATATTCAATATCCATTTCATTTATTGTCTCAATATGATATCCATTTCGGCGGATATCTTTAAAACATAACAAATTTCTTCGGAATTTAGAAGAAAACAAGGCATCTTCTATAACAAGTTTTGTCCCCTTAGGCAAAAATATAGTAGCTCTTTCATAGCCTTCAATCAATTTCGAATTACCAAAAATTGTGTAACACTTGCTTTTTCTCCTAAGTAAGTAAGAAAAGTATTTCTCATCCTTGAATATGGCATGTGTTGTTCCACTATAAACCACACAAATATCCTCATGATTGATCATTGATCCAAATAAAATTTGAGGGATAGCCATAGATTCTTTGGTACTTTTCAAAGTATTTTATCGATATGACAGAGTCTCCTGTTGATAACGTGTTATAAAATAAGGACTATAAAGTAAATGTATTAGAGAAAAGTATAGAGAGAAACTGATGTCTTGTTCAACTTTCAACTGTTATACAAATAAACTAAATTAGCTTCCTATTTATACAAGAACAGAAGCAGTTGTGTAAGCTGCTTGCAGATAGAAGTTGTTGTGTAAGCTACTTGCAAGCTTTAGACGCAAGCTTTAGACTGTGAATATAAATGAACATCCATAATATAAAACATTTTGTAACAATCTTATAATTTTAAGGAGAAAATAAATATATTCTCATTTTTTAATTTAGAGTATATATTCCTTATTTAAAAAGTAGTATATATATATTTTCGTCATTTAATAAATAATGTATATATACCCTTTTCGTTTTATAAATACATGATTACCATTTTCTCAGGAATATATTGAATTAAAAATGAACTATAAAAATAGTTTTTTTAATTTAAAAAGTATCACGACTTTAAAAGATTATTTCACCCATTTGAGAAAATTATACACACACACACACACAAATAACACTCGTATATTACAAAATATATCAAAACTTTTTGGTTTATAAAACATATAATTAGTTTTTAAAAATATTTTTTCTATCACTTTTTATTTCAATCATAATTTAATTTCCAATTTCATATAACTGACTATCTCAAATGTTTTTTTTGTTTTTTTAAATTAATATAAAATTAAAAAAACAAAAAAAACATTTGAGATAGTCAGTTATATGAAATTGGAAATTAAATTATGATTGAAATAAAAAGTGATAGAAAAAATATTTTTAAAAATTTATACATCTATAATAAATATTGTATATAACTTTCAAACAAATTTAATACTACCACAATAACATAAACTTATATTCATACAACTTTAATATAATTTTATTTAAAACCACATCAAATCTACATTAAAAAATCATCCTAAATTTGAGATATAGGCCTTACAAGATGTTCTCTAACTTTTGAAAGCACACCTATTTCGAGACTATTTTAATTTTTCAAACTAAGTTTCAACTTGAAGCTTCAAGCTTCATCCATGATGGAATTCGAGATTAAATCCGAAATTTTATTCAAACCACATCAAATTTACCCCAAATTCATCCTAAATTTGACATAAATTTCCCAAGATGTTCTCAAATTTTAAATTACACCAAATTCAAACTTATTTTAATTTTTTAAAATAAAATTTCAAGTTTGAAACTTAAAAAATTCATCAATAGTAGAATTTGAGATTTTAATTTACAATTTTTTTGATAAATTGAAAATATAAAGAAAAAGAAGAAGAAGGGGCCGGAAGAGGATGACAAAGAAGGAGAACGAGGAAGAAGAGAAAAGTTCTTTTTTTATAGATATTTGTGTCCGTAATATATTCATTTATTTATTTATAAAATATAATTTTTATTAATGATTAAATTAAAGTATTCATACACTAATTCAGTTAAAAATAAAAGCAAGATAAGGCCAACCCAAAAGTGACCAACCTATAAATTCTATATTTGTTGATGTACATCCTTCTTTTGTAATGTATATTCATTTGGTGTTCTAAATTCTTCGTTGTGTAGCATTCCTAATCTCTTCATGTTCTTTCTCTCTTAGGCTTGCACTCTTTCATTTCCTTTGTTGTTCATGAAGATGCTTGTCATCTCAGATGCTCGTAAGCTCCGATAACCTGCAGATGATGAGCTATCTCTAATGCTAAACGGTAGATGATCGTAATACCTCAAAAGTTTCTGGGACTTAGACTCGAGATATAAAATTTGATTATCGTGAACATTTGAAAATTATCGTATATTCCAATCTACGAGTCGTAGATTGGTAGTACTGGTCATAGAGCACTCCATGGATCATATTAGAGATTTTATTTCCTGCACTACCAGTCCCACTACAGTCGTGGCATGTGGGTAAGACTCGTGGTCGAGTCGTAACAAGTCTTTGGAGTTATCAAGTACTGATTGTACCTGCTGATGGTATGGTTCGTAGTATGGAGTTACAGTCGTACTAGATTCGTGGAAATTATTCAATGGATTGGAGGTTTTGGACTTCGTCAAGACGGGAGGATGAGTCGTAGGAGATTGTACGATTTATGGTACGAGTCATAACAATTGATGACGTTTTCCTGCGAATTTATTAAGGGAATTCTCAGAATTCTAAGTTCAACTTCCTAGTGACATCGTTTAAGCTATGAAAAGAGGGTTTTAAGTGAGGTTAATGTCACGCCTGGGCCTTGGGTATGACTGCACCCGGTGCCCAAGAGACCTAGATCGCTAACCGGGTGAGCCTAAGCACATCCGGGTGCCTGCTAGCTCTATCTCGCATTTCTCTTGAAACAACTTCGCTATATAATCCAGCCGTAAATATTCTCCTACTGATTGGGCCTATAGCCAATTGTGATACAACATCAAGAAACCAGAATCCTATATCTCATGGGGAACCTATGCGCCGAATATGCCACTCATGCCGTCTAGTCATTTGTAACTCAACATAGAGAATATCAGATAACTACGTGACGACAAGGTCACCACTACTATCGTACTATGGCCCTACACGGCCAACATAATCGAAATGCCGAACAATCAACAAAAGGCACGACTCACACGACCTAAGATAAAGGGCATATTTATAGCGCCAAAATCGATACTCAAACGATAGCTTTTGCTTTGTTTGTCCAATAATGTGTACATTCTCATGTAAATTGTACGAAGTGTGATTTTATACTAACCAACATGATTAGCGTTGTTTTGCAGAAAACATGCTTTATGGAGAAACGACATGTCAGAGAAATCAAGACGAACTCCTGAACGAGTGCTGGGGTTTGCTGGATGAGCAAGGAACACAAGGGTCTTAAAGAGCCGTGACACGCCGCCATCGCGGTGCAATCACTCGGGAACTAAAAGTGCAAGAAATTCTAGTGAAGGTCTCATGACGCCGTGCCACGCCGGGAGTACTCTTGCACCTTGCACTCCGCAGGGTCCGCGGGTAACCGTGGCACCGGGCCATGCTCCGCGATGCACATGCCGTGCCACGTTGGGAAGCAAATTACCTGGCGACAATTTCCCCAGAGCTCACAGTTGGCACTGTGTCACGGGAGGCAAGGCTCGCGATGCACTCCGCGACACGCCGCTTGTTATTCCTGGAAAATTTATCCCTAGTATAAATAGAACACTTAGGTTCCATTTTTAATTATTCTCACTTTGGTAGCAAGAACGTGGGTTACAGCATGGAGGACGAAAATTTGTGGGTTTTCTCATCCCTTCTTCTTCCTTTTCAATCTGTCGCATGATTTCCATTCATTTAACGATGTTCAATCCACAAACGAGTGGCTAATTTCACTTCCTTGGCCGAGGTTACGAACTATTGTATTGAAATGTAATTGTTGAATTGCCGGGGTTTAATTTTATCTTTTCTTCCATGGCTGTTCTATTTAATTCTTGTTCTTACTACGCACATCCGGCCACTGCCACGTAAACTAAAGTCCTAGCTTCACCCGAGAGGCAACAAACCGGAAAGCTGTGAATTAATAGGATAGCATCTTTTCTCGATTTAAAAATTGGAATTGATTGCACTTCAGACAGAAATATACCCGAAGTCGTATTAGTCACGTGCAGGTGGAACCTGCTTGTACGGCTAGAACATGAATTTCTTTCATCACGTAAACGTAGTGGAAGGTTCATGATTCTTAAGTCAAGCAAATACGAGTTTTAATCCATAGGCATAAGTATAGGCATAAGTTCCGACAAATAAAAAAAATAAAAAAAATAATGATAATTAGTTTCTTTACATGTTCTTTGTAACCTCGTGATGTCACACATTCATAGTCTTCGACTCAACCGTATGCATCTTGTTAGATAATTAGTATAATAATATATTTTCCAAAATACAAAAACTTTTCACCGTTGTCTTCATTATTGTAGTGGTAGTAAATTAACACCCGAAAAAGGTTTCACCCCGTGAGTCCTGTCCCCGTGGGTTCGACATTCCGGTTCCTTAAAAGAGCCACTATATTACCTACGAATCTGCACACCCTGCGTCTCATCAAGTTTTTGGCGCTCATGTCGGGAGTAGGCAATTGGTGAAATTTTTAATTTTTCTTAGACGTGTTAGTTTGCTATTTCAAGATTTTATTTGACAACTTGGTCTTAGCCCGTGATTTTGCGTATAATGCATTCCGTTGAACATGGCAAGAGACAAAGGTTCGGTGGATCCATCCTGCAGCTCTAAAGACAAGCTTTCATCGACAACTTATATAGTTTCAGAGAGAAAATTGCGCTTGCTCGCATAAAACTATTATGGAGCAACCACGTAATCCACCACACGTGCAAGATCAGTGCCCGAGGAATCATACTACAGCCAGTTTCGCGATTGGGCAATCCCACATGCTAGTAAATGTTACATCTAGCATCCGCAAACCTCGAGCTGTGAGGGAGGTTCGAGCTTAAATAGAATATGGTGCAATTGCCGCACACAAGCGGCGCTTTGGCTGTGTCTCCTCAATGGAGGATCCACAACAACATCTCAGACTTCGAGATAAGTGACACTTACATCCACGAGTGTCAACAGACACGCCGCTTACACTTTTCCCATTTTCACTTTTTGGGAGAAGCCAAGAGGTGGCCGAAACAGCCACCAAACTCTATAACTACTGGATGATCTTGCAGTTAAGTTCTCATCCGATTCTTCCTTCCGGTAAAACAGCCAGAAGGCTTGAATTCAAATTCTAAGTTTTAAACAAAAGAGAAGGAGAGAATCAGATCGCTTCGGGAGAGATTCAAATCATTGCTGAGGATTCCACCCTCATCACCATCAATCAAATGATGTGCTGGTGCACACTTTTATAGAATGTTTGGAACCCCACACAAAAATTTTGCTGGATTCTATGACTGGGACAAGCTTTAGAAAAGACTTATGAGGAGCTTTATACTTTGCTTAATCAAGATTACAGTGGAACCGTGAGTGGAATGGCGACTCTTCGTGGGAGGAGCAAGGAAAGCAAATGGGAGTCTTGGAAGTGGATGGGTTTACAAACATCACTCGCACGTATAGCCGCCTTGCAGACTCAATTAAACACCCACTTCGCAACATGAACTTGAGCCGCCTCCTCAAGCCCCAGTGGAATGCGCAGTGCAGCAGATGGTGTGAAGTGTGTTGAGCAATGAACACTCACCGAGTGTTGTGAGCAAACTCGACTCGGTGAACTTTGGTCGGTAATGCACAAAGGAACAATCACCAACAAGATGGGGAACAAATTACAAACTCTAATTGAGAAATCACCCGAATTTCTCTGCAGCAACAACCATCAGGCAAGAGTTCAGCTCGGGAATGTACGGAATCAAGGAGGGCCACAGAACTATCGTGCACAATACAGAACAACAATGCCTCTCCTCCACCACCATCACCCAAACAAGAAGAGATGTTCAAGCAAACCTCGATAGCTAAACAAGCTCAATTGCAGCCGACTATGTCAAATTGGCGCCCGAAGTCAAGAACAATCGGGCCTAGCTACCAAGGCACCGGAGTATCAATTTGGGCAATTTGGCCGGAGCCTTAACACTGGGGCTCGAGGAGGACTCCCTGGGACACGCATCCCAACCCCAAGCAGTAAATGTAGTGACCACGAGAAGTGGTTTGCGCGAAGGAGGTGGAACCCGAAAGACCACCTCAATAACTGGGAGCAAAGCAGGTTTTGAGAGGGAGCGTATGATGAGAGGGGGAAACACAAAGATGCCGAATCAGAAGCACCTCCACCCCGTCTCTCAACGCATTAAGGAAGCACAAGGAGGAGGCGTGCTCAAGAAATTCATGGAGGTGCTTAAACAGTACACATTAACTTACCTCTGATGTTTTGCAGGAGTGCCCAAGTATGCAAAATATTAAGGACATCGTACAACAAAAGCAGTGCTTACCGAATATACACTTGCAGCCCTTACGGACAGTGCACTTCCCTTGACACAAAACCTGCTGCCCACGAAGCTCAAAGATCCCGCGGGAGCTTGGCCAATTCACTAACACCCAGCATCCGAGCTCGCGTTTGTGTGATTTGGAGCGAGCATTAACTTGATGCCAACTTCTATTCACAGCTTAGGTCTGTAGTCCTAGACCTACAACAAAGGATTTTGCAGCCTTTATGACTGTTCCTTAGCAAGACCGTGACAGATTGTGGAGGACGTGCTAGTGCAGCCTGGGCCCTAATCTTCCCTGGGTGGATTTTGTTGTGTCGGGACTTTGAGCCGACGCGGAAGTCCCATTTATTTTGGGACGACCTTTCTGGCAACCTGTGAAAGGGCCATAGATGTAGCCGCGCTGCCTAACTATGCGAGCACATGACAAGGTGGAGGTGGTTCTATGTGTACATGCCACCAAGCTCCCTGGCCACGAGGAACTCTCATTGATTAACGCATTTCGAGCAACCGAATGCCGCTCGTGTGGCACAACATCGAGAATTAACGGGCAGCCCCGATAAAGGTAATCTGAGGGAGGGTGTGGATCGCCGTGAGAAAACGTCCGCTCACCCTAGGGGCACGAGCGAACGACGCCGAGCCGAGACGGTAAACCAGGCGCCGTACCTGAGGCAACCCGTGAATTGTAATTGTATATTGTACATAAGAAAGAAAAGTGGGGGAAGAAAAGATTTTTTATTTCTTATTTTTTATGTATAGTAAAGTAGAAATAAAAAGATATTTTGTTCCTCAACCCTTGGAATTCCCAACCTAGCTCTTGTGGTAAAGATGTTTTACAGGTTGGATCTGGAGTGGTGTGCAAAGGACCGCAAAGGAGAAAACGAGGTAAGAAAAAATTTAAGTGGCAAAACAAGGAGCTCAAGGCATGGTCTGCAGAACACGGAGAGGGCCCTGCTACCCCCTCCGGGGTGAGTTGAAGGCAAAAATTTGGAATTTTACAAATTCCGCACGCCTCGCGGCGATGGCCCGTGTCACTGAGGGCATGTGTTCACGTTACCCTCCGTGACACGTTGACGTGAGCACTCGCGTTGGCCACACCGGCCACGGCGACCCAAGGAAAATCCCACTTTAAACCTCAAATCCCCTCATTTTTCTCACATTTCTTCACACCTTCCGCGACAAACCCCCAAAATCCCCTCCCTCAACGTGGGTCATGGCAATAGGAGTTAAATTCATCAATTTTAAATCGACATCATCTGATTAAAGGTATGTTCTTGAACTCAACTTCACTTCTTAGCTAAAAATTTCAATTTCTAATATTAACTAGGAAGAATCCATGCCCTAGATATAAATTGAGCTTAGATACATTTGAGTTGTTATCGATTGTTGTTCGTAGTATCGTTGTGATCATATGAACTCGATAATTACATGCTTAATTGAATTTTGTGTGAAATTGTAGCTGTGGTTGGGTTGTGAATTAAAAAGTTGAATTGAGGTTGAGTTATAAAATTGTTGGGTTGTGCATGTTGGGTGAATTGAATCGTGTTATGCTTATCGTGTTATGCTTAAGAAACGATGAAATTGACGGCAATGAGCGAATTGGGTGAACTTTCAATGGAATCATCGAAGCTCATCAAAATCGTAAACTTTAGTTGAGTTTGTAGAATATTCCTTATTTTTCTCAAGTATCTTTGAGCTAAGTGCCACGTGATGAAATGATTATCGATAAGTATGTTGGAATTACTGCACGTAAGTCCTAGTAGTACATAGAGGTGATACGCCGAATTTTAAGAAGGCACGAGGCAATTTTGTTTGTTTTTCTTCTTTTGTTTAGTCGTTTCTAGTTTTTATATCTTTTGTAAATTAGAATAAAAGTGATCTTGCCAAAATGCATAATGAGCTAAAGACTAAGAGTGGGGTGATCCAATTAAACCCAACCTAGTCGAAGCTAATTTTAACTCGACCGACATTGGTAACGTCTGGCTGGGATGTACAATGTCTGAAGTGTGCAGACAAAGGTAAAGGCGCATCAACATCGATGCGCCAAGAAAGAGATTGAGATCGGAGCAGTTAGCTTCCCAAGAAGACCGGGCAGCTCCACGCGCCGCCGCCGCCAATATGGAACGCTGGCTGGGTGACCGGTGAGGGGAAGAAGTGGTACACCAAACACAAGGAGAACAAACATCGTGAGAGCACACAGACGGACCCATCGGGCACAAGAGTTCCCCCCTGATGGTGTGACGGATTGACGCCGTCGGGCTACGTTTTCATTTTTAACGGTTCCAAGGAGAGTGCACCGCACCCACCGTGAATTCTATGCCAACCGGAACTCGACACCAGAGTCACACCATCAAAATAAGGGGCCGATTGTCACACTGAGCCTCACCACCTCAATGCCATCCTAGGCTGGAAATGACACATGCTCCGGCAACTCGAATATCACCCACCCTATGCGGATATCGACGCACAAGCAGTGGAGCCCGTCTACGCACGT
This sequence comes from Datura stramonium, assembly GCA_018107945.1. Taxonomy (NCBI): domain Eukaryota; kingdom Viridiplantae; phylum Streptophyta; class Magnoliopsida; order Solanales; family Solanaceae; genus Datura; species Datura stramonium. The sequence goes on along the minus strand of JACEIK010003594.1, from coordinate 115,434 downwards.
TGGAGCATGCACAAGGAGAGGGGCTACCATCGACACTCGCCTACACGTATGAATGGTGGAAGCCAGATCTCGGCTTAAAATTGTTTGCCTCGTTGATTCCGTGCACATGACTGATGTGACCCAGGATCGTATGCTTGGTATATGCCCCGATGAAAGGGCCGGAGATCAATGTTAGCGTGATCATATCCGCCAGTGAAAATCTGACATCAAGCGGCATGTGTACTATCTGCTGGGTCAGCCGACCACGCTCCCCGAGGGCTCGAGGTCGAGGAAGAGTCTAGACTACATCCCCAGTGGAGCGGTGTGCCATAGATGTTACAAAACTAAGGCGCCCGACACCACCACTCGGCCCAGGCTCACATTACCGAGCGACATGCTCTAGGATGACCAATATATGTCCCGTATGTCAGAATGCAGATGCTCCAGCTTCTACGCATAAAGTGAGACCGGCACCTGAGGACGAAGCATGGCAGCCGACTTAGATTACCCTTGGCGAGAATGCCAGGCACTGCCGGGCAGGGCCCAGCCAGGAGCCTCAGATGACGATGTCCCCACCTGACGAGGAGACACGCCGCGAGGATTCCGACGTTGAAGCCTGGAGTGAGGACGATGGTGGACTCAGGAGATGGGGGATGAGAGGCGGCAAGAGATCCGACAGTGAAGTGGAGTACTTTGACCGATCGGAGTTTCACAAACCACCTTTCTGTTTAGGATTGTATGAACACTCGGGGACAAGTCTGCATTTGGGTTATGGGGTGAGTAGTTAAAAGGTGCTGAATTTTTCCTTGTCTTGTATATTATCGCATGTTCGTTGTTCCGTTGTTGTGGGCTTGTTTCCAATGTGACTCTCGTTTATGTGTATGTTCGTTTTTGCAAATATTGTTGTTGTGAAGCCATGTGTGTGTGCTGCTGAATGTTGTTAGCCGTTATGTAAATAGTTTTGTCGAAATTGACGATATTTTTAAATTTTTCTAACTAGTTTTTCTTGGGTTTCTCAGAGTTTGTTTTCTCGGTTCTTTTGCCGAGGAGAGTCCCATCGAACCGGTCGTAAATAGTGACCCTTCTGGGCGATGGATGGATGACGCACCGCCTTAAGAGAAAGCGTAGTCGACAGTGTATAGTTATAATTTTTTATATTGTTTGTTTTTGTTGGTTTGTTGGTTGTATCCATGCATGGTGCTACTCTATGGCTATGAAATTCTTGTTACGTGTTTTACATAATAATTATATGGCAAAGATGATTCGTAGAAACATGCAAATTTGTAACATATGTAAGACACTTATGCCATAGAATTCGATTCTGTGATTTGAGGCTTAATTTTGAATTCTTGTGATTAATGATTAAAAGAGTCTCAGGAAGTCGCCTTGAGTTGAGCATAAAGGCCGAGTGTATAGTGAGGTCACGTTTATTCCATGCTATTGTCGATTGTCTGGAACTTGCCTGGTGTGTGTACGAAAACGAAATGAAGGAAGTGTAGCGTAGGAAAGCAGATGTAGGCACTTAACCAAAGTTTTTCTTGTTTTCCTTTTCATGCTCCACCTTGAAGATTAAACTTAGTCACCACAGCTTTCACTTTATATAATTTTTTTTTCTTTCGTTTTTGTCGAAAAGGGTGTGAACCAAGTTAACCCCTTCTATCCATGGCCCTTAAACCAAATTTCGAAGCTCTTGAGCGCTCAAAAATATAAAAATTTTCCAATGGTGTCAATAAGAATGATGAAAAAAAGAAAGGAGTGAAAAAGAAAGTGATAAAAAGAGAAAGAAAGAAAAAGGAAAAAGAGTCGAGGGTGAAATGGTCAGATTTGAAGGAAAGAAAGCCAGAGTAACTCATTTTTCCTCACCAGGGCCGGGGTGTGTTAAAGAAATGGGTGATAACAATAAAGCATAAACTCAAGAGAAGGAGGAGGAAGGAAAGAAAATATTTCCGTAATGTAATGGGATGTGTGAAAAGCGCCTAAGGAAGCTAGTTACTATTATTTGGGTTAGCCCAAATATATACTAGTTCCGTAGCTTACATTACAACCCGTTAAGTCCTACGTGATCTTACATCACGCATCCATATATTAGTGGAGTAATACACTAGAGGCAAGCGATGGGTCATGACACAATGCATGTGAATTCTTTTTTGGGAGAGTGAGCTAAATTGAGATATATATATACCCCGACACAATTTCTTTAGAGTTCATGCGACTAAAACAGGGAATCTCTTTATGTGCGAGGGCAATACGTTTGATGATAGAATAAATTCGGTGGCTCGATATCTTGATCAGCCAATATGCATGAGTTTGCCGATATCGAAGGTCGATTCTTGTGCTAGGAGGTCTTGATTTATTAAGTGTCGTTATGGCGATGATGGGCGCATGTTTCTTGATGATTTGTTGTGAACATAATCTGCATAACCGTGTTCTGATTGTCGAGCCAAAGTAGCATGATGGGACATCAATTTTATGAGGTGTATATATATTGTTCGAGGACGAACAAGATTTTAAGTGTGGGGTAGGTGATAAGGGGCATATTTATATGCCAAATCGACACTCAAATGTATAAATTTTGCTTTGTTTATCCAATAATTTTTGTACATTCTCATGTAAATTGTACTAAGTGTGTTTATACTAACCAACATGATTAGCGTTGTTTTGTAGAAAAATATGCTTTTGATGGAGAAAATGACATGTTGGGAGAAATCGAAGATGAACTCTGAACGAGCAAGGAAGCCTATTGATGAGCAAGGAACACAAGTGGCTCCGCGAAAGAGCCGTGACACGCCGCTATCGCGGATGCAATCTGCCCGGGAATTAAAAGTGCAAGAAATCTGAAGGTCCCCCGATCGTGCCGTGCCACGTTGGGCACGCACTCCACCTCCAGAGAGGGTCTGCTGATTGCACCAGGGCACGCCATGCCCGCGACGAGGTCGTGCCACGTTGAAGCAATTACCCGGCGGACAATTTCCGTAGAGTCAAGGTTAGCACTGCCTGGCTGAGGCAGCGCTCCGCGATGCACTCCGTGACACGTTGCTTGTTATTCGGTAAATTTATCCCTAGTATAAATAGAACACTTAGGTTCATTTTTAATTATTCGAATTTTGACGGAGCAAGAGCGGTTACAAAAAGTGCTTTGAGGACGAAAATTCTTAGGCTTTTCTCCCTTTCTTCTTCCTTTCAATTATTTGCATGATTTGACCATTTAACGATGTTCAACCACAAATGAGTGGCTAATTCTCTTCTTGCCGAGGTTATGAACCGTTGTATTGAAATGTAATTGTTGAATTGTCAGTTTATTTTATCTTTTCTTCCATGGTTGTTCTCACGTAATTCTTTGTTCTTACTACGTACATTCGGCCAATAATGTAATCCAAAAAGTCCTGTAAGTACAAGAACCGGAAAGCTGTGAATTAATAGGATATGATCTGTTCTTTGTTTGGGAAAATTGGGAATTGATTACCTTCGTGATAGAAATATACCCAAAGTCGTATAATAAGTGTGTGAAATCTGTTTTTTTGTATGGCTAGAACATGAATTCTCTTATCATGTTAATGTAGGTGGTGTTCATAGATTCTGAAGTTGCTAATACGAGAGTTTAATCGATAGGCATAAGTTCCGACTAGCAACTTAGGAGAAAAGATAAACCATGTATATCGATATTTAGTTTCTTTTACATGTTCTTTGTAACCTCAAGATGCTCACATTCATAGTTCGCACTAACCTGTATAGATAAAGTAGTTTAGCATAAAAATATATTTTCCAAAATACAAAACTTTTCTTACACCGTTGTCTTCATTATTGTAAATGGGTAGTAAATTAACACTCCAAAAGGCTTCACCCCGTAGTCCTCGGGCCCTCAGGTTCGATATCTGCCCTTAAAAAGAGCCACTATATTACTTCACGACCCGTATACCATGTCTATCAACCGCACAACTAACCACAGGAGATGAATATATACACCGCAGTTTTCCCATGAATGATAAAATGATCTTATCAGGCCCCCACCTACCCATACCGTACAACAAATAAAAAGAACTACACCTCTCAATATCAAGCGTGGATCAGTGAGCCGATGACTCTATAGCCTGGGCCGGAATCACGCAGGATCGTCTCCTCGTCTATGAGTACCTGGCAGTAATGCAACATTGGGCGCTGCAGACACGGTACCGAGTATGCAAAGCAACCGAACTAACCGAATACAAATAACATAACTAGTAACCGACAGCAGAGATAATCGGGAATCTAAAGAGCCGATATAAATCAACTGTGCTTTTATGTACTCGTGATGGTAAGGGAGCATACCCAGAGACGCGGCGGCTGCTGTCTATTAACTAAGGTATAGCACATAAATACATATATATATAAGCAAGAACCAATACCAACCCCCATAAGCCGGATATTCCAAGCAAACAATCTATATACCTCTACCCGGTCAAAACCACTAAAAATAAGTCACCCACTCCATCCGCTGCTAACTACGAGCACCCACCCGCCTGGTCTCCAGCCTGCCATGCTCTCCGATATATAAATAATCGTGTCTAAGCCCGGAGGACTCATATCAGACTGTGAATCGTAACACTCTAAATTGCCTCGGCGCATGCTCACAACAGTCCGAATCGTACGTCGATCAACCTCGAGGCATGGGAAAGCTTCATCCCATCTTCGTCCAAACTGGGACTCCGCATGCCACTCCTCGGGAGGACGTAAACCCACCCGCCAAGGCGACATACCAACCTGGGGCTGAGACAGCCAAAAGGTGCCCTCACGACACAATCAAGTCTCAACAATCAATAAGCACATATATTAAAGAAGCATGTTTAATCAAAAATACCATCTCGAATTCCGATTTCTTATTCGAACTCTTTTCTATGTTATACTCCGATTCTCATACCGCTTTATACCGACCCTGTGATTCTTATCTAACCGCATGGCTAATCAGACAAGATACTATTCACCGATATTATATCAGAGCTAAGATATCATCCGACTATATGGCTATACTCGTAGCCAAGTTACTATCCGACTGTCTGATTTTACTTACTAACTTTTATTCAATATCCGTCATATTATTCTAAAACATGCTTGATAAACGCATAATCGGGTTATACCGAGTCCGGAATGCTAATCCGCCATTTGGCGCGTTTGGCTATCTTTCTGACTGAGTACGATATAACAACGCAAAACCAAAGATTTACTTGAATCCTGCACAATACTCAATATTCAACTCCCGGAGTTCTATTGAGTTTACTATGATATACAAGGCTAAAGCTACTAACTTGCCGAGGAAATCGCTTTACATACCTTAACTGGTTATCCGATTAACTAATGGCCTACTAAGATCTGGGCCTATTTCTCCCAACTGCATTCACATATATGTCAATTAGAACTAAATACACCAATATTCTCGAAGAAAACTTCACTTTCGATATATTTATAGCCCAAACTTTGGCTTATGGAAAGACGGTCGAAAACTTGCTATTTCTCGAAAGTCCGTAAGGGAGAAATACTCACTTTAAGGCTAGAGCACGTTGATTACCAATTTGGAGCAATCCACTACCTTAGCTCGGTAGCTCGACGATTTGTCTGCCGACTCGCAAACTAAATCCGTAGGAACGCTCCCCGCTGCTAAATACCCCTAGATCCGAGGTTAATTTGAATTTGGACTACGCTTGACAACAGAATCGAGCGATGAATTATCAAAACCTTCGTCTCTCGTTTTCTCTCAAGGCTTCGGAAATTATCCGATTATAATAACTTAAACCAAAGTTGGAGGCTTATATACTGGCCCGGACAGGTCAACGCTGGGCCATGGAGCCAACGCAGGCTCCACCTCCGTGACACGCTGCCATCGCTGGCGGGCTCGCCCGGCTCCTTCCCGCGATGGTCTCGATAGGTTTCTCGCCCGGTCTTTTCCCGGGCCTTTTTCTAGCATGTATGGCTTTCAAATACTCTTGACCAACACGCGAATGTGCCATCTATGTGCTCTGAAATTTTACTAGGTGTAACAGTTTAACCTATTCTAATACATTCAATTCTCATGCATACAAGTTTAGAGGTTTTCCCTTAAAGATCAAGCTTGTACTCCCCACCTTTCCCCAAACCTCTTAGGCTTTCAAGGTCAAGTTTAAATTCACTACCTGTGTAGTGGGACTTCGAATTAGAGTTTTCTTTCATTCTCATGTACAAAATTTCTCATCAAGTTCATGAATTCAAGTCTAATCAAGCTTATGATCTTATGGAGTTTTAGCCCAAATTTTATGAAATTCTCTTTGATTTGTTTATGGGTTAATTTCCTTCATGTTTTAAAGTATGATTTAAGATTCATGGCGTATTTTTACCTATTTTGATTTTAAATTTACGATTTCAAGTTTTTAGAAAATTATGCCCAATTATATAAGCTTCATGAAAAGTCAAGTTTATGATTTATACCTCAAGTATGATGAGATATCTAGCATGATTGAATATTTATAAATTATCCATGTATGAATCATAATTTTGACTTATGAAGTCTATTTCAAGTACGCATAATTTTTAGATTTGGGCAAGCCTACACAAGCTAAGTTGTGTTTTCAAGGATTTAGCCAAGGCTAATAAGATCGCCTATCATATGTTTTTGGGGTCAAGACTCCCACTACGCCTATGATATATTTTTGAGTCAAGACTTCCCGTGTTCGCATTTAAAACTATGCATGTGATTATGATTTCGGGGCCATGGAAAATTTGGGGGTAGTGTCTAACATCGAGTGGGCTCGCTCTAAGGTTCCCTGGCCTTAGAACTACGCATCAACATAGGTATATTTATATTTAAATCTCAGAGAGTTTTCCTCATCATTGTTTCCCAGCCTTGATATCAATATTATGGTAGTGTCCTTTAACCTGACAAGATTTCTGGACCGCTCCGCCCACTCTTGAGCGAGAGATAGTTGGGACATCATGTAAACTCCATCACGATGGTGTCGCTAAGACGATTCCTCCATTGTTCTTCATGATTTCATGATGTATGTTTATGATTTATGATTATGTCTTTTGTGTTTGATACCAATGATCACTTATAAGCTTACTATGATTTCATATAGAAAATATATGATTTCTATTTTAGTCTGGTCATTCTATTTAGATATAATTTTCATTTATGACTATACATGATTCGCATTCAAATTTTAGCATGGAGTCCTTACTTCCGTGATCTTATATTTATGTTTACATGCATGATTCCGCCTTATACTTACTCATCATGTTTACTTACTCCCGCATACTCGCACATTCCAAGTATTGATCGTATACTCTATGTCAGATCATTTTATGATACAGTCTGCACACTGTTCCGCCTCCTCCACCAGCCAATTTTCCCGTAGCTTAGTCCAGCTTCCCAAGCTATGGTGAGTCCCTATTTTTGGAGGACGTTCATCTTTGTATACGATATTGTTATTTCGCTTTAGGCTTTAGCAAGCTAATGGGATGTTGCCCAACCGCTCTTCATATATGTTGCAGGCTTATCGCATAAATGAATTGTAGTTTATTGTTGACTATGTTATGATTGATATGTATTCGTACTTCCACTTGTTCATATTTCAGCTACCACATTTCGCTTGATATATGCTCTTAGTTGTTGTGTTCATCCCACAGGGCGATTTAGAGTCATTCATGATTCTAGGTATCGTGTCTCGATCTGGGTTCTCATCTTAGGTCGGGAACTTGGTATCGTAGAGTCAAAGGTTTAGAGTTTCCTAGCAGTGTCTGAAAGATGCGTTGAATAGAGTCTTTTCATGGGTGAAGTGCGCCACACTTATGGGGATAGGCTACAAGACGCTTTAGGAAAATTCCTCCTTCTTTTCATGATCTATGTCGCATGAAATATCTTTCTATCCTTCTAGCTCATGCTATACGCGATTAAATACGTCTCTACGTCGAGTGAATGAAAGAAATGGCACAGAGACAGCATCACCAAGTCTCACGCCAACACTAACAAATTCTATGCCCTAGTAGATCACTCATGCCGAATTTAGAGCGGCATTTCAAATGTTGGCACTTCAGTCAACCAACAGGCGGTGGCCTGCTGTTCCTCCTGATGGGAATGTAGTGGCAGAAAGTTTGAGATTTCCTTCAGATGAATCCACCAAAGTTGTTGGTGTCAAGGTGGACGAGGACCCTCATGAGTTCATTGAGGAGGCGTTGTGGCAGATCATCCAATTATGGGGGCGAGGGAGAGAAGAGTGCGGATTTAGCCTTTCACGCTTAAAGGGGTTTCTTACATACCAGATCGCCAAATGATTGGATGGTAGGATAGTGGGAGAAATTCGTAGTTGAGACGAGTTTATGACTACCTTCTGGATAGGTTCTTCCCTAGGGAATCGAGGGAGGCGAGCATGAGTTCGGTATAACTTGAAACAGATTGTAGACTGTTTCAAAAGTATGCTCTTAGAGTTTAATCTTGGCTATCCAAGTATGCTGAGATGGCTGCATCGAGGGCTCATATGAGAAGGTTTGTAAATGGAATATCGCACTTGTCAGTCAAGGAGTGCAAGACCTTTATGTTGAATGTTGATCTAGAATTCTCATGATTGGTCATATACGCTCAGCAGATGAGGCAGATCAACTGGGGCGAGAAGGAGAGAGTGGCAAGAAGAGGTTTATGGAAATATTTAACACTTCAGTAAGATCTGAGAGAGGCATCTAACAACAATCCTATATCGAGATCATGAAGTCCTGAATTCATTCAATAATAGTGTGTTCTTTCACATTCAGCATGATTAGCAGAGCATCAAAGCCGTAGGTCAAGAGAGTACGTCAGTAGAGCCCGTCATTTCAATTTATGTGCATGGCAGGAGGCAGTTAGGTAAAGAGTGCTTAGCAGTGTTCAGCATGTTTCGAGTGCGGGAAGCCCAGACACCAACTCAAAGACTTCCTTCACTTAGGGACATAATAGAAGTCGTGATCTAGCCACTAGTTCAAGAAATTCTCCACTAATACGTCGCCTTAGTAGGATGCATCCACTAGCGCCGGGAAGGCCGCCGTCAGAATAGATTATATGCCCTCTCATCTCATCAGGTTTAGGAGGTCTCTCCGCATGGTCACCGGTGGCTATGAGCATTCCATCTTGATGTATATGAATGTTAGATCCAAGTGCTAATTTTATCTGCGACTCCTTATGTTGTTGATAGTTTAGAGTCGCTTCCCCGAAATCCTATCGTAACCCTTCTACTTACTCCGCCTAAGTGACTCGCTTATAGCTCGACGGTATACAAAAATTTCCCTTTCATAATCCTTCAGAAAGTGACCTCAATAGATCTAGTAGAGTTATATATGATCGATTTTGATGTGTTATCTTTTGGTATGGATCGGGTTGTATGCATGTTATGCCTTAGTGGAATTATAAAACTCGTACGGTAGAGTTTCAATTTCCGAGTGAGCTAGTTCTGTGAATGGAAAGGTAGTTCAACATGCCTCAGAATCACTTTGTTTCCTATCTTAAGGCCGTAAAGATGATTTCTAAAAGCCGCATGTAATTACGACCAAGTTAAGGATTACATTCAGACCCCAACTCTTCAAATAAGGCTCAGAGGTAGCGAGCATCCAGGTGTTTTCTCGATGATCTACTCAAGAGTCGCTCCCCGAGCGAGAGATTGAATTTGATATTGACCTTCTCCTTGATACGTAGCCATATCCATTCCTCCTTATAGAATGGCTCCAAATTATGTATAGTTAAAAGAACAATTGAAGGATCTCCTGTATAAGTGTGATTCAATGCACTCCAGTGCTTCCGTGGGGTGCACCATTTCTTTGAAAGAAGGATGGTTCCATCAGAATGTGCATTGATTACCTAGCTTGAACAAGGTCATAATCACAGTCACAAGCATCTCCTCCCCTAGAATTGATGACTTGTTTGACCAACTTGTGGTGCTATTGAATAAAAGATGGGACTCCTGTGTCCGGATATCATAAGCTTAGAGTTAGAGAGATAGACATTCCGAAGACAACTTTCAAGACTCAAGATGGACACTATGAATTTATAGTTATGTCTTTTGGACTAATAAATGCTCCTCAGCAACTTTTATGGATCCGAGAACAGTGGTATCTGGCAAAGCATTTTGCATGTCTACATTGTCTTCATAGACGAAATTCTCATATACTTTTGGAGAAGGAGGAGCATGTCGCTCTTTTGAGGATTTGTGCCATGTACTTAAGGATTGCAAGTCGATTACTAAATTCAAAGAAATGTGAGTTTTAATTGAACTCAGTGGATTTTTGTGTCACCCGTGTATAGCGTAGGTGTACAGTGGACCCTCAAAAGATGTGAGGTATAAGAATTGTGACCGTTAATCCTTTGATATCGTGGAGCTTGTTGGGCTTTACTTGGCTACTACAAGAGGTTTGTTGAAGAATTTTCGTGCATCAGCAAAGACAGCTTGACTAAGTTGACCTAGAAAAAAGTCAAATTTCGTGGTCAATGCCCGAGAAGAGTTTTCAAGAGCTAAAGACTCAATTCACTTCATCCCTTAGTATTGACCCTACCCGAGGGCGCGTATGGATTCACCGTATGTGTGATGCCTCTAGGGTCTTGGTTGTGTGTTGATGCAATATGGTAAGGCCAGCCAGTATGCCTCTAGACAACTTAAGACTCATGAGAGAATGCATCTAACAGATGAAATTAGAGTTGACAAGTGTTCACATTGAAGATTTGGAGACAATTACTTGTATGGAGTGTATGTGGATATGTCCACGGACTACAGCCTTCAAGATAAGTCACTCAAAAGAACTTGAACTTGCGACAAAAGAGGTGGTTGAGCTTCTTAAAGATTATGACGCGAGTGTCCTTTACCATCCGGCAAGGTCAATATAGTGGCGGATTCCCTCAAGAAAGCCGTCCATGGAGAGTGTGTCTCATATGAAATGGAATAAAGAGCTGGTAAAGAATGTGCATCGTCTTTCTCATTTAGGGATTTGCCTGTGGATCTGGTACGGGGTATGCCATTGTCTGCATAGTTCTGTAATCTTCATCGGGTGACTGTCAAGGCTAGAAAATAAACTCGATATTCTATCCACCTGTACACCAAGATGACGTGTGACCTATGAGAAGCCCATTGGTGGAATGACATGAAGAAGGACATAGCAGAGTCTTGTGGTTATGTCCGAATCCTTCTGTCATGAAAGTCGAGTTAATCGTGGCACTGAGGTATGATACAAGACATTAGTATCCCCGTTGGAAGTGGGAGGAAATCAATATGGACTTCATCACAGGCTGCCTCCCATACATGTCGATATTATGATTCTATTTGGGTAGTTGTAGACAAAGTTTTTCGACTAAAGCAAATAAGACTTTTACTGGCCAAAACTACCGATTCGCCGAGACTATGCTATACATACATTCAAGATTTATTTCTAATTCAAGCAAGGAGTTCCCTTGTCCATTATTTAAGATAGAGGTACTCGCCTTATCTGTAGTTTTGGAAGTCATTTAAGGACTTGGTACTCAAGTCAAGCTTAGCACCCGCTTTTCACTCGCAATGATGGTCAGCCGCACCTGACCATTTAGACTCTTGAGGATATGTTAGAGTGCATGTGATTGACTTCAAGAGAAGTTGGGATGATCGTTTACCTCTTATCGAGTTCTCTTTACAACAACAGCTATCACTTTAGCATCCGTATGGCTCCATTTGGGCCTCTAGCGCGAGGTGTAGACTCGCCTATCGATTGGCTCAAGAAGAGGCTATGCCGATAGTGCCATACATTCAAATTTTATGAGGCCATGGAGAAAGTTCCATCTTATTAGAAAGGCTGAAAATAGCTTCGAGTCGTCAAAAGTCATATGTGAATATTAGGCGAAAAGACAGTTTGATGATTGGGTGTTCTTGAAAGTGTCTCCCATGAAGTGATTTGACAGGTTCTGGAAGGGAAACTTAGTCCCCAATATGTTGGTCCTACAGATTCCGAGGCGAGCTGGAAAGATGGCCTATGAGTTGGAGCTACTGAGTTAGCTTCAGGCATCCAAAGGTTCCATGTGTCCTTATTAAAGAAATGCATCACATCCATCTCTAAATTGCTGCAGATAACATTGAGTGTGAGGGATATTCGACCTACGAGGATATAACAATTGAGATCCTTGATTGTCAGGTTCATAAGTTGAGGAACAATGAGGTAGCTTCAATAAAGATTTTGTGGAGGAATTAGCTTGTCGAGGATCGACATGGAGTCAAGGTATATGATGACTAGATACCCTTTATTTTCCCTACCTACTGGCCAAAGATGACGTATCAACTTCCTCTTACCACTTATTCAGCCATGTCCAATATGCTTCTAGCCTTTTCATGTTTTAGCATGTATATGATTCATGAATTCAATTCGCTCATGTATTTCACTCCCGCAGCTCACTACCTGGCGCTTTTCATTTCGTATGTCTGCAAGATGATTTGCAATTCCTTTCCTAGTCTTTTCTAATATGTTTAACCCACATTCGAGAATGAATACCCTAAGGGGAGATATTGTAATACCCTAAAGTTTCTAAGACTAAACTCGAGCAGGAATAGTTGAAAAATCAATTAATTTACTTAACCTACGAACAAGTTAGTAGAACGGGTCATGAAGACCCAAGGTCGATTAGAGATTTTTTTATTTTCCAGCATCAAGTCCCACTACGCAGTCGTAGTATGTAGGTACAACCCGTGGTCAAGAGTCATAGCAAGTCTTTGGAGTTAATAATCAATGGACATAACGGTGATGGTATGGTTTGCGTATGGAGTGACGTAGCCATAATATGATTCATGGAAATATTCAGAGAATTGGAGGTTTTGGACTTGGTCAATAGGGGGAGAATACCACGAGTCACAAGGATTGTACAACTCATGGTACGAGTCGTAATGTTTGGCGATCATTTTTCCCATAATTTATTAAGGTCATTCTCATAAATCCTAAGCTTTTAACTTCCTAATGACGTCGTTTTAAGCTTTGAAAAGAGGGTTTTAAGGGAGTTTAACCTATTCTCATTTATTCAACTCCCATGCATGCAGCTTTTAGAGGTTTTCCATTAAAGATCAAGCTTGAAATTCTCAATTCTTCCTCAAATTCCCAGCTTTTAAGGTCAAGTTTAGATTCAAATAATCCAGGTATGTAGGGCTTCGAATGAGTGTTTCCTTTCACTCATGTCTGAAAATGTCTCTCAAGTTCATAAATTTAAGTCTTAATTCAAGTTTATGATCTTATGGGATTTTAGCCCAAATTTCATGAAATTCTCTATGATTTATTTATGGGTTAATTCTCTTCATGTTTAAAGGTATGATTCAAGATTTATGGACAGATTTTATACCTATTTTTATTATAAATTCATGATTTAAATTTTTTTAAAATTATATCCAATTATACAAGTTTCATGAAGAATAAAGTTTATAATTTATGATTTCAAGTATGATGAGATATCTAGCATGATTGAATGCTTGTAAATTACCTATATGTGAATCTATGATTTTTGACTTATGAAGTCTATTTCAAGTATGCATGATTTTAAGATTTAGGTAAGCTCACACAAGTTAAGTATGTTTTCATGATTTAGCCAAGGCTAATAAGATCAAATTTTATCATATATTTTGAGTCAAGACTTCTACATAAGCTTATATTATGTTTTGGAGTCAAGACTCCTCATGTTCATATTTTAGACTATGCATGTGATTATACGCCTTTTTTAAAAATGATAGGAGCACTATGCATATTTTTGGAGTAGTGTCTAGTTAACGAGTAGGCTTCGAGTTCCAAAGCTTTCAATCTCAACTACGCGCCAACATAGGTATATTTATATTTGGGACTTCTGTAGGAGTTTTCCTTGTCCGTCGAGGGCCTTCACTTGATATCAGCCATCACGGTAGCGTCTTTAGCCTTAGCAAGATTTTGACTACTCACCACTCGAGCGTAGATAGTTGAGCATCATGTAAGCTCTATCATGATGGTGCCGTTAAGACGAGTCCTCCTATTGTCCTCATGATTTCATTTATGCATGTTTATGACTTATGATATTATGTTTTCAAAGATGTTTGACCCAATGATCGCTTTATAAATTTTTACCGATGATTTCGCTTATGGCAAGCTATATGATTTCTATTTTAGCTTTGGATCATTCTATTCAAATATAATTTTTAGTTTATGACTATACATGATCCAAATTCGATTTCAAATTTATAGTCCTTACTCTCGTGATTTTATGTTTTATGTTTATATGCATGATTCCATTATACTAATTAACATGTTTGTTTACCCCGCATGCTCAATATATTCAAAGTACCGACTACACATATTCTATATTGTATCATTTCATGATAGTGTCTGCACGATCAAACTCAATTTTGCCGCTAGCTAGTTTTTCCGCAGCCTAGTCCAATTCCACTTATAGGTGAGTCCTCATCTTTTAGGGACCTTAAGCTTAAGGTACGATGTTTTTATTTCGCTTTTAGGCTTTAGCTAGGATAGTCAGATGCTGGGTCTCATCAACTCTTCGCACATGTTAGAGGCTTTCTGTAAAATGTAAAATTAAATTCTTAACTGCTGACTCTGTATGATCGATATGTATTCGTACTTCCGCCATTCTTATTTTAGTTATCGATTCTCGCTTTGATGTATGTTTTTTAGTTGCCATAAGCGAATGCCATGGATCGACTTGAGTCATTCGGGGTGGTTCTAGGTCCCTGTCTCAATCCTGGAATCTGGGCTCAAGTCGTGACAATGATGAACTTCCTCTCGATGTTGTGAACCGCCATTTCTTTTACCTGCTTCTTTCCTTTGTTCGTTCGATAAAATCCGATGACATTCGCTATTCCCTTCTCAAAATGGCAAATGATGATTATTGTTTGTTCAATGTCTTTGATTCTTCTTCATATTTCTACTGTTCTACCGAGTCAGCTCGACACCGAGTTCCTTTCTTGTTCTTGTCTCTCGATATCTTGTTTTATATTCTTTAGGGGTTGTTTGATTAGAAAATAAGCTTATCTTGGGATAACTAATTTCTAGTTTAGTTATCCTGTGATTATCTTACCTTCAATGAAGATAAAGAATAAATATGAGTTTATCTACGTTTGGTTGAGATAAAATTCGTGGATAACTTATTTCAAATTAGTTATTTCAAAATTGTAGTGTTATATTTCTACCTAATGTGGAAAAACTAATCCAGATAAGTTTCCCGAGATTTTATCTCAACTAATATGAGATAAACCCATGTTTATTTTTTTTATTTTTAATGAAAGTGGGAAATAATCAAGCTGCACAACTAAATCTGAATTAGTTATCCCTAATAATCATTTTCCTCCAAACCACACAAATGACCCTATTGTTGTCACTAACTCTTTTTTAAGCAATGATCCTCATGTGAATAAGGTTCGCTTATTCCAAAGATAAATTTTCCTTTGTCTTGCTCTGTAATTCTTTTTCTTTCAATGTTTTGTATATTTCTCTGTCTCTCTTTGTTTGCTTGTTGATTTTCTCTCTGTTTCCTTGTATTGTAGTTTTCACTTGCTTTATTTTTTTGTCTTAATTCGCATAGCTGGAATTTGTGCTTTGTCGATATTTAATATATTTCTTCCCAAAGTTGGAAGTTCATGAAAATTATTGTATTGATGTATTCCTTCATCAGTTTGTATAGATTTGCCGTAAAATCAAGCAATGAATTACTTTCTCTCGATATATGTATAATTTGTGCATTCACCCTGCTCAATAAGTTCTTTATCCTCTCATCCTTTATGTTATTTCTCATGGAATTTCCATTCTCTTTGTAGAATATTTCGATTACTAGCGAATTTCTCTACATGTAATATATTTCCTATATTTTATAAATAAGAAAAAATATTATTATTTTTAGTAATTTAAAGTGTTAACAAGGTGTAGGAGATAAATTTCTCATTTTTTATCCCTCCTAACCGACTTAACTAAAAACCAGATTCCTTTATTCGTACCGACTTAATTCCAGTTTTATGTTTAATTAAAGAATTCTTCTTTTGAAGTTTATTTTATGAGCATAAAACCAAAGAAGAGTTTAATTAATGCTAACTGATAATATCTAAAGAATGAAGAATCAAGAGGGATTGAATTTTATCATTTGATCTGAAGCTCAATGAGTAAAAAAAAAATGTAAGATAATTTTTTAAAGTCACATGATGTTTTTAGAATTAAAAACCCAGTTTAGATTCTTATTTTAAGTTGGTAAATATAAATTTGTTAACAAAAATAATAAATATGCATCATTTGTTAAACAATATATATACACACACATTATATTTAATGAGAAATATATCCACCGTATGTCATAAAATTAAAAGATATATATTTACCCTTCTAATTTTTATACTAATTTTAAACTAGAGATATAAGGCCGAATCTTTTACCAAAAGTATCCTCATTGTTCTACCTCTATTTTGATCGCATCCTTATAATATTAAATGTAATTGAAAATATACATAAAGTTTTAAAGTTGATTGAGACATCTCAAGATGTTCACCCCATTAAAGGATCATATTGTTCTTACGTGCCTTAAGTAAGCGCGTGATTATAAATTTTGGGGTTATTTCTTATTTTATTTAAAATTTATAAAATTATATTTGATTATATTTTTACAATGAATATATAAAATAATTTTGATTCTTAAATGTATTTATTAAATTTAAATACAACTTTAAAAGAGAAAACTTAATTGAAAAATATGTTATACACTATTTTTTAAATTTAAAATACAACTTCAAATTAAATTTAAAATTTTCATGATCAGTCACTAATTTTTAAATAAAATGAAAAGAATCTTAAAAAACAAATAATTTTATGATCAAACGATCGTTATTTTAATTTCTTCATTATTTTCTTCCTTCGACAAATAAACATTGAGTCATACCTTGATAGCGATTTCATGAGCTTAATTGTAAGCAGATGGTTGGAAAACCCGTAATTGTCCAGTTATTCCAACTCCTACATTTTCAACTTTGCCAACAGAAAATTTGATTAAAAGATATTAAATTCAGAAAAATACATTAAATAAATAATTTTAAAAAATTCCAAACTTCTTCCCTCTCTTCCACCACACTACACTACCACAGAGGTCCACCATAACATCACCATTAAAACACCATGTAAGAATTCATGTTCAACCTCATCACCAAGTTCTTCTAGATTCGAGCTTCTCAATACTTGAAACTCATCACTTCCAAAAGGTTAAATAGTAGGAAAGGGAATTCTTGGAAATACCCAAGTCGAAAATTCTTGAAAATACAAAAACACACAAAGACTCATCTACAAAACAGAGATATTTGAGAATCTTTTGAAACCCCATGTCTTTAATTTTAAGAGTTCATGAAGAGCCACTTCAAATGATTGAATGGAGCTTTAATGTCAAGCATCGAGGGAACCACCAAAGCAGAAATTTATCGAAGTGGAATGATGAGCTCCTATATGCTTAATAGATTTTTATTTTATTTTTTTGAAATGTGTTAGCTGGGTTCAAAGAGGGGTATGGGTATTGGTTAACGTGGAAGGATGAACAGTGGAGATGTTGAAAGATTCAAAAACTTTATTGATAAGCTCGAAGAACAAATGAGTCTTGTGAATTTATGAAATTAATTGAAAATTGCGATTGGAGTTCGTTGTAAGTATTTGTGAACTTGTATTTGAAATTTTGATGCTCAATTTGTAAGAAACATTGTTAGAAAGTTTTTCAGAATTTGCAGAAATAACCTTTTTGATTTAATTTAATTTTAACATTTTGTTTCTTATATGTCATTAAATAATGACGTGACTTCGGCGTGTAACCAATTATATTACACGAACACCGATCGGATGATTTTTCTTTTTAAAATATTGAGTTTTAATAAATTTAAGTATTCAAGCTTGGCAAAGTCTGGGAGGTGCCTAATTGGAATGACAACTGGGACATGTACGAGGGTCTCCCAAAGTCATTCCGCCCTTAGCTATATATATGTATATGAATTTGCAGCCTCAACAACATTATCATGTGTTGGGAGCAATATAAGATTTACTATTAACCATGTGTCTAGTTATAATATTTTTTATAAAATAACTATTTATTTATTCTAATAAAGTCTTGCATTAGATATAGATTATTTTGTGTCATATATGTGTTCTCAAGTTATATAATAGATGATTTTAATATATAGAGTTTACACTTATACATAGAAATTTAGATCATTAGTTCTTATAAGTTAAAAATTAATGTCCATGGATGAAAATCTAGACAACCCATCGCATCATTGTATACGAGATTAAATGAAATTTATCTTGATTACGACAATAACAATAACAATATACCCCAGGCAATTTCACAAGTGGGTTGGTGGATCTATCTTTCAAAAGGTAGAGAGATTATTTCCAATAGACCCTCTGCCAAGTAAAGCATAAAAATCGTGTGTATGAAAAAGAGAACAAAGTAGATACAAAAGTTATGTTAGAATAATGGAAAAGAACAATAGCGACAACAAATACTATAAACCGGCAAAGAAAATAGCAAGTAACGTTTAAAGTCGAAGAATAAGATAATAGGTGAGTAGATTAAAATTATTTATCGATCATCTTTATAAGTATTGTTATATGTTTTCAATAATGAACAAAAATCACAACCTTACAACTATGAGAGGCGAAAACCTCCATAGTTAGGGCTGTGGGAACCATGGTGGATTAACAAGTTAGGGTTGCACAGCGAGTCTAAAATCAATACTAAATACTTATATTGTATTCTCTTCATCTTTAACGATTCTTAGCGGTGTACAACGTTAGAAAGTGCCCTAATTTCTTTACTTGCTTTGGTTGTAGAGATAGAGATTAGGAAAAGAGAATTACAATGCATCCTTGGTCGTGATGATTATTGTATTAACTTGAGCTATGATCACAAGATAGTTATATCCAAATTTAGTGATAATGCTATTTGCAAAACTTATGAGACTCGATCGAGTAATGCGAGATAGTCATTCAATAGGATTGGCCGATCGTTTGAATGAATCTAAGTTATCGCTCTATAAGTAAAGTATTGGAATAGATTACGAGTGTATACCCAAAGATGTTGGTGAACCCATGGGAAACACAAACCCTAGTTATTCCCTTAATTATTGATTCACAAATATTATCTCGATCGCGCTTATTTTTATTATTTCTTTTTATTAGAATTCCTCCATTGTGAAGTAATTACCATACAAGTTTATCTACCGCTTAATCTAGATCTTCATATTTCAGGTTCGACCCCAACCTCTTAGTTGGGTTCTTTAT
This sequence comes from Datura stramonium, assembly GCA_018107945.1. Taxonomy (NCBI): domain Eukaryota; kingdom Viridiplantae; phylum Streptophyta; class Magnoliopsida; order Solanales; family Solanaceae; genus Datura; species Datura stramonium. Next base: position 96,219 of record JACEIK010003594.1, on the reverse strand, counting down.
TGACAACGTCCACTTCATACTTAGCTTGAAGTGTGGCTTCAGCATTACCAAAAAGTAAGGCCATATGTGAGTAAAAATAAGACTAGGTTATTTACTTGTATTTCCTGACTTCTTTTTGCAATTATTTCCTTAATTACATTTATTTTTGTGTTTTTCTTCGACACTCACAGCCGGTCCTCCCGTGGACGCCACCTGAAAGAGGAGACCTCCTTGTTCCAATCCCAAAATTGAACGAACACTCGCATAAAATGAAAACCCTAAGTAGAGAGAAGCCTCGCTTAGATTTAAGAAGCAGGCAAGCCGAGTTAGCCTGGGCTGATTTAACTTGAGCCGGTGATGATAGAGATGAGGGTAAACGTTGGTCGACATGGAGGGGAAACCAGCTCGAGTATTTCCCCGCTCTTCACATGATGATGACCCATATATTGATGAGGTCTGGTCAACTAGAGCAATTTTGCCACCACCACTGCCCGTCACAAATTTGACACGAGCACCATGATGTATCGCTAAACATGAAGGGGTGTTCAGCGCTATGCAACCGATGACACCAACCGCAATTTGAACTTTGCAGGAATATGCAAGGCACATGTTTCCTGCAATCCGTGATGCAATAAGACCCGACTTCCTTTCTCTCTATCACGTGAGTTACTTAGGGTTATCGGAGTTGTTCAACGACTCCATAACCAATTGAAGGGATTAAACAAGCCTCTGAGAGATTCTTTCCCCATCAAGGGTGTTACGCTTAAAAGATGGGATCTATAATTTCCGGCTGCATTAAGATGGAGGCACTTCATGAAACCTTGTTGAGGTTCAAAAAGAAGTTGGGACTAAGTTCCCGAACCATAAAATTTCAGATGACAAGCTTGCTGGAAATCACATAAGATCTTTTAATAATAGCACCAAGGTTGTAGTAGACACTATGGCAGCGGAGGCATTGATGAGTCACACTGGGAGGAAGGTACCACTATCCTTGACAGTGGTGACAAAGATAAACAAAGGCCTAGCATACGAGTGGTGCCCGATGCAAATGTGGGTGTGCACATATGTTGTTGGTTTGACTGGAGACTGTACAAAGGAAGGAGGAAGAACGCGATCGAGTTTGCCCACATGTGCGCACATCATTGGATTTGCCGACAAAGCATATCATAGGAGCAAGGGGTGGGAGCCAAAAGGTAAATGCAGAAGTGGGAACACAAGGAAGGGAGCAGTGGAGCAGAACACTCGATTCTCATAAGAGGCAAACTTCCTAGATAGCCAAGTAGGGGTTTCGAGCCAACACCCCAAGCGTCTGGAAAATAAAATTGGCGCCAAGGTTCTGAAATCAAGGTCAAAATCACGCGTAGACAACTACAATGTGAAAGGTTCGTAGATAGGAGTCGTGGGTCAGCGAGCGAGAGGAGAATGGAGAAGGAATTGCGGATATCACAACGACCTGGCTGAGCTCCACAGGCTCCTAACGCACGAGAAGTGGAGGTCACAATCAAAGTTGAGAGTATGATGGTCAAATGCCGAAAAGGTGAGGTCCACTAGATGATCGCTTAAAAGAAATTGAAGTGACTTATCTAGCATGGGTCGTGTTGAATCTCTTGCCACCGCCATCCGATAGAACACCAACTCGGGCACTATGGAATCATGAACTCTAAACAAAAGGGCACACTTCCAGCAACACTCGTCCAAAATCCAAAGAATGATGCTCATTGCATGAAAGGGATGACTAGAGTGGTAAATCCACAAATGACCCCCCATTTCCTCGCTAAAGCTGGAAAGGAGGAAAGAGAGGGGGGATTGCGGGCTAAGACATTGGTGATGAGACACAATACGATGAGTTTTTAAGAGGTCTAAGGGTGTAAGGAAGGCGACATCATCAAGGGAAACCTAGTGCAAAAGGCTATTCGAGAACACCGCCACCATTTCCACAAAGGATGAAGAAAAGGTGGACAAACGTAAGTTCCAAAAATTTCTTTCAATGCTCAAACAACTTTCTCGTGAATACCATTGGTCGAAGCACTAGAGTAATATGCCGTAGATATGCAAAATTCACGAAGGGACCCGGTATGAAGAAAAGATCCTGGTGGTTATGAGCCTGCTGATAATATCCATCACTAACAGCCCATAGGAAAAAGGGTCTTATCTCGAAAATCGAAGACCCATGTGCCTTCACGATACCTTATACCATCGCAATGTCGAGTTCGCAAGGGCGCTGTGATCCGGGAGCTAGCATTAACGATTCCTTTGGCGGTCTTCAAGAGCTAGGATTGGAGCCCCCACACTAACCAACACGCGGCTACTAATAAATGTATTTGCACGTTAAAGAAACCAGTGAGCATCCTAGTTGATGTGCTCGTCAAGGTTGATAAGTTTATATTCCCAGTTCTCACATCTTGGATTGTGAGGTTTCCATTATGAGGTCCCCATTCGTGGGCTAATTACCTCTGCTACTAAGAGAGCCTAGTGATGTGGAAGTCAGTTTGTTAGTTCAGCAACAAAGAAGAGGTCACTTTCTCAACATCCGTCTGAACTAAAGGAATTTAAAGTAGATCTCGTACTTGAGATGAGTATGAGTCACTTGACAAATTTTGAGTAGTTAAGAGACTTGAATCATGTCGCAATGTTAAATCGGGCGCTTCTTGGGAGTGGCAACCCAAGCAGTGGGTTTGGTGAAAATATGAGCACAAAACCACCGAGTCATGTCGCACGTTAAACCAAGCGCTCGGAGGCAACCAAAGTTATTGAACTAATGTGTGCTCAAAGGTGCAAGATGGGGTTAAAACATGTGACGAAAATCAGTCGGCTATTAGGATCAAGACGACTCGTGGTGAGGTCCTTCAAGTCGTGGTAGCGGTAAGCAGAAAACAGAGAAAATTCTATGACTCATCCTGCGATTCGTACCTTCATGGTACGAGTCGTAGGATGCTCGTAGGTCACCAGTAAGTTCTCTCGTAACTAAAGACACATGTGTTCAGAACGAGTCGAGGTTGCTCCTACGACTCGTAGTACGAGTTGTACAGTCAAATTAACCTCGATTCTACCAGATGTTTTAATTGGCCCGATAAAAGCATATTTATATGCCAAATCGATACTCAAATGTATAACTTTGCCTTGTTTGTCTAATAATGTGTGTACATTCTCATGTAAATTGTAATTTAAGTGTGATTTATATTAACCAACATGATTAGCGTTGTTTTGTAGGAAAAACATGCTTTTGATGAAGAAAAATGACATGTCGGGAGAAATCGAAGATGGCGGAACGAGCAAGGAAGCGCTGGTGAAGCAAGGATCACAAGGCTCCGCGATGGAGCCGTGACACGCCGCCATCGCTGAGGATGCACTCACTGGGATGGAAAATTCCAACAAATCTAAACAGAGGGTCCGCATCGTGCCGTACACGCCGATTGAATTCTCCAAAATTTTGCATTTCGCAGGGTCTCAAGGGACACCGTGGCACGTTGGCCGTGCTCGTATGCATGCCGGTGCCACGCTGAAGCAACACCGGGCGGACAATTTCCGTGAGGGTTCACAGCAGACCAGGTCACTGAGGCGTTGCTCCGATGCACCCGTGACACGCGTTGTTATTCCGAGAAAATTTATCCCTAATATAAATAGAGCACTTAGGGGCATTTTTAAATATTTCAATTTTTTAATTTTTATGTTTTATTATAATTTTATGATTGTTGTATAAAGGATCTTCATTTTACACTTTTTACCCCTTTCTTCTTCCTTTCAATTGTTTGTATGATTAACACTCATTTAACGATGTTTAATCCACAATGAGTGGCTAATTCTTCTTCATTGAGGTTAAGTGAACTATTGTGTTGAAAATGTAATTATCGGGACATGGTTTATTTTCTTTCTTCCATGGTTGTTCTATTTAATTCTTGTTCTTACTACGTTAATATCTCGCCAATGTTAATGTAAATCCAAAAAGTCCGATTTCACCCGAGAGGGCAAGAAATTAGAAAGTTGTGAATTAATAGGATATGATCTGTTCTTTGTTTGGGAAAATTGGGAATTGATTTACCTTCAGATAGAAATATACCCGACAGTCGTATTAGTCATGTGGAATCTGCTTAGATAAATAGAACTCAATTCCTTCATCACGAAAATGTAGGGTGGAAGGTTCACGCATTCTGCTGGGTTAAATACAGAGTTTTAATCCAGGCATAAGTTCCGACTAGCTACCTGAGGAAAAGATAAACCATGTATATTGATAGTCTGCTTCTTTCACATGTTATTTGTAGCCTCCAAAGATGCTCTCATCCAGTTGGGAGACCAATTGGGCAATAGTTTAGTTTAGTCTAAAAATATATTTACCAAAACACACAAACTTTTCTTTACACTCGTTGTCTTCACTGTAGTTGTAGAATTAACATCTAAAAAGGTTTCGAATTCCCGATTCCTATTCCCGTGGGTTCGACATCTCTGTTCTTAAAAAGAGCCAAAGTATTACTTGTACGATCCATACACTTGCGGCTCATCAAGTTTTCGCGCCGCTGTCGTGGAATAGCAATTGGTGAAATTTTAATTTTTACTTTATTTTACGTGTTAGTTTGCTATTTCAATATTTTAGTGTTGACAACTTGGTCTTAGCCTCGTATTTTAAAACAACATTCTCGTTGAACACCGGCAAGAGACAAAGGTTTGGTGGATCCATCCTTAGAGCTCTAACGACAAGCCATCACACCCGGAGAGAAGCTCTAGAGAGAAAGTTGCAAGTGTTCGACAAACTATTATGGAGCAACCACAGCGTATCCACTAACGAAAAGTGGGCAAGATTAGTGCCCAGGAATTAGCAATGACTGCGGTTCGCGATGTGGCAATCCCATGCTAGCAATGTTACATCTAGCATTCGCAAACTCCGAGCCAGAGTGAGGTTCGAGCCGAAATGTAATATGGTGCAATTGCCGCACACAAGCGGGCAAACTTTACGTGTCTCCTCACGAGGACCCACAACAACATCTTCGTAATTTTCCGGAAAGACAAGTTGACACTACATCCTACTGAGTGTCAGATTATGTCGCTTACACTTTTCCCATTTTCACTTTTGAGATGCTACAGGTCAAAGCTATGCCACCAAACTCTATCACCCTGCCGGATGATCTGCAGAAGAAGTTCTTGATCCGATTCTTCCTCCCAGAAATGTTGGTTAGCTTGAATTCAAATTCTAAGTTTTAAACAGAGGGAAGGAGAGAATCAGAAGATTGGCTTGGGAGAGATTTAAATCATTGTTGGAGGGACCGTCCTCATCACCATCGCCAAACGGGATTGCGGCCGGCACACTTTTATGTAGGGTTTGGAACCCCACACAAAAATTTCATGGACTGGCACTGGGACAAGCTAGAAAGCAGACTTAGCGAAGAACTCGTATACTTTGCGTACCGTATTTCGTAGGGAACCGAGTAGAATGCGACTCTTCAAGGGGAGGAGCAAGGAAAGCAAACGGAGTCTTGGAAGTGGATGGGTTTATACCTATCGTCGTACGTATAGCCGCTTTTGCGTAATCACCGAACACCCACTTCGGCAACATGAACTGGAGCGCCCCAAGCCCCAGCTTAATGCAAAGGCAACAGCTGGTGTGAAGTGTGCGGAGTAACACTCACTCGAGTGTCAGGAGAAAATCCAGACTTATGGAACTTTGTCAGAATGCACAAAGGAGCAATCACCAACAGCATGGGAATAGCTACAATTCCAACGGAGGAATCACCCGAATTTCTCGTAGCAACAACCATCAGGGGCGGAGTTCGAGTCGTGGATGCCGGAATCAAGGAGGGCCACGTAACTATCGTGCACAAATACGTAAAATAACAATGCCCCTCCTCCACCACCATCACCTAAATAAGCTGAGTGTATGTTCAAGCAAACAAGAAGAATAAGCTCAATTGCAAATGACCATGTCAAATTGGCAAATTTCAGGTTAAAATATTCCGCCTAGCTTCCAAGGCACCGGAATATCAATTTGGCAATTTGCCGGAGCCCAACACCAGCTCAGAGAGGACTCCCCAAGATACGCATCCCAACCCTGCGTGGTGTGTAAAATGCAAAGGACCACGAGGAGGGCTTGCGCTTGAAGGAGGTGAACCAAAGACCACCTCAACAATGAAAGAGCAGGCTTTGAGAGGGAGCAAGAATGATGAGAGGGGGAAACACAAGGATGCCGAATCCTGCATGCACTCCACCCCCCGTTCCCTCGAACGATTGCAGTTGGGCTAATGTAAGGAGGAGGCGTGCTTCAAGAAATTCACAGGTGCTCAAACAGCACACATTAACTTTACCTCAAGGGATGTTTTGCAGTGAGTGCCCAAGTATGCAAAGTATATTACATCGTGGCCAACAAAAGGTGCTTACCGAATATGCCACTATGGCCCTGGCTGCAGGAGTGCACTTCCTGATACAAAAATCGGTTGCCTCACGAAGCTCAAAGATCCCCGGGAGCTTCACACCAATTAACACCCAGCAGGCATCCGAGCTCGCGCTATGTGATTTGGGAGCTTGCATTAACTTGATGCCAACTTCTAAGATTCACAGCTAGGTCTAGGAAGTCCTAGACCTACAACAAAGGATTTTGCAACCCTTGCGTGATCGCTCCTTAGCAAGGCCGATGGTAATGGTGGGAGGACGTGCTAGTGCAAAGTCGGCTCCCTAATCTTCCCTGGTGGATTTTGTTGTGCTGACTTTTGAGCCGACTTAAGTCCCTTATTTTGGACGACCTTCTTGGCAACCGGAAAGGCGCTAGATGTAGCGTGTGCCCGCCTAACGATGAGCACATGACAGTGTGGAGGTGTTCCCCATGTGTACAAGGCCACCAAACTCCCTACTGTATTTGACCCCGTCGATCAACGTGCTTGAGCAACCGAGTACGCCAAGGCATTGAACAACGAGAACTAAAGGGAGAGCCCTCGGATAGAGGTAGGTAGGGTGCTCAGCTTGATGAGGGTGGGGACGCTGAGAAAACGCCGCCACCTGAAAAGGAATGAGCCCAAACAACGGCCGAGCCGAGACGCGCAAACCAGGCGCCAGGACTGAGGCAACCCGTGAAATGTAATTGTAGATCGTACATAGAAGAAGAAAAAAAGAAGAAAAAGATTTTTATTTTTATTTTTATTTAATATTTTTTGTAGTATAGGAGTGTAAATAGAAAAATAAAAATATTATTGTTTCTCCAACTTTGGAATTCTAACCATTTCTTGTTGTAAGATATTTACAGTTGAACGGAGGAAAAATGAAAAAGCGGAATGCAAAGGGAGAAAATGAGGTAAGGAATATTTTTTTATGGCAAAACAGCTGAGCTCGCGCGATGGCTCCGTGTCACGAGGAGGGCCTCCGCGTTACCCCGTGACACGCTGGAGATGTAACCGGAATTTTAAAAATTCCGTAATACCTCGTGCGATGGTTTCCATGTCACGCGAGGGCATGCTCCGCGCAACACCCTCCGTGACACGCGACATGTTAATCTGCCGGTCACATCGGTCACCTGGCCACCCGATTTTTCCACTTTTAAACCCCAAAACTCTCATTTCTCCTATTTTCATTCATGACAATACCCCAAAATCCTCCCCCTCAACATGAAGTTCGGGCTTCTGCATAAGGAGTGTAATTTCAACTTTTCTTCGTTTCATCGAATCAAAGGTATGTTCTTGAACTCAACTTCAATATTTAGCTAAAATTTCCGATTTAGCATGAACTAGAAGAATCCATGCCCTTGATATAAAATTGAGCTTAAATACATTTGGGTTGTTGTTAATTGTGTTCGTAGTATCGTTGTGATCATATGAACTCAAGTTAATTGTGGGCTTAAATGAATTTGTATAAAGCAAATTGTAGTTAGGGTTGTGAAGGTGAAAAATTAAATTGAGGAGGAATTGTTGACAAATTGTGGCTGCAGATGCTGGGTGAATTGAATTAGCGATGCTTATCGTGTACGCCTAAGAAACGATGCAATTATCTGGGTAAATTAGCGAAATTCCAAAAACTCATCAATGAGAATTGGGGAATTGCTTAGTTTGAGTTTGTGGAATATTCTTATTTTTCTTGTTTCTTTTAATAATATGTAATGAAACATACTATCGATAGTATATTGGAATTAGTCTGTATCAAGTCTGACTAGTACATTGAGGTTATACGTCGAATTTTAAGAAGGCACGAGGCGATTTTATTTATGTTTTTTTACTTTTGTTAGTGTTTTAGATTTTATCTTCTTGTAAATTAGAATATGTTCTTGCCGATATGCATAATGTGAGCTAAAGACTAAGTGCGGGGTGGCCGAGCCAAAACCCAACCTTGGGGTCAAAGCTAAGTTTAATCGACTAACATTGTTACTCGGTCTCTGCTTTCTTTGGACAGACAATGTCTAGCAAAAAGCAGACAAAAGGAAAGGGCGCATCAGCGCCGAAGAAAAGATCGAGACCGGGAGCAAAGAAATCCCAAGAAGACGCTAGCCCACGCGCGCCACATGGAACACGTCACACTAAGAGGGAAAAGTGGTACACCAATCATAAAGAGAACAAATACTTCCCGAGGAACATATCAGACGGGGAACCATTGGTACGCGAGTTCCTGATGGTGCAAAGGATCGACGCCTGGCTACGTTTACTTTCGACGAGCCCAAGGAGTGCAACCCCGCACTTAACTGGGAATTCTACGCCTAACCGGAACCCGACACGAGGAGTCACACCATCAAGATAAGGGGCCAAATCGTCACATTGGAGCCTCACCACCTCAATGCCATCCTAGGGGGCGCAAAATACAGACGCCCATCGACTGACAATGAACATCACTCCACCCATGTGGACATCGTGACGACATTATGTGGAGCTCTGGCCCACTGCGACGTTGGAGCAGTAATACAAGGAGAGGGCTACCATCGACGCCGCCTGGTTCACAGATGAACAGGGAAGCCGAATCAAGCGAAGATCGTTTGCTCGTTGATCTCGGTGCACATACGTACGTGGACCCAGGATCGTGGTATGCTTGGCTACCGCCCCGATGAAAGGGATGGAGATGAAATGCTAGCGGTGATCATATCCGCCATGAACAGGGTCCATTGCATCAAGGGCACAGTACGATTCTACGGCCATCGACGACGTTCCCGAGGGCCTGGCGTCGAAGGGTGAGGCCCTAGATTACATCCCGCAGACGGAGCGCGTGCCATTGATGTCACAAACTAAGGCACGCGACACCACCCACGGGCCTGCTCTCACATCGCCGGTTTGGCATGCTCGGACGATCAACATATGTCCCGCATGTTCGGGACGCATGTCTAGCTACGCATAGGCGGAGACCAAAGAACTGAGGACCCAGCTATGGCGCCGACTAGATTACCCATTTGGCAAGAACGCCAGGCGCTATGCCTGGTGGGCCCAGCTTGTGGAGCCTGTAGATGACGACGTTCCCACTAGCTGAGGAGACACGTCAAGAGGATTCCGACGTCGAGGGCCCGGCGGGAGTGGATGACTATGGAGACCCGTGACATGGGGGATGAGGCGCAACACTACGAGGAAGTGAATACTTGACTCCATCAGTGAGTTTCACGAACCACCTTCTGCTTAGATTGTATGAACACCGGGGACAAAGGTTCGATTTTAAGTGGGCGGGAGTAGTTAGGTGCCGAATTTGCCTTCAGGTATATCATCGCATGTTCCCCGCTTTGTTTACGTGTTTGTTTTAATTTGACCTTGTTTTATGTGTATGTTCGTTGTTGTAAATATTGTCAGGCTAAATTGTTGTTGTGTGTCAGGAATGTTGTTAGCCAACATGAATAGCCCTGCGAAATCATCGACATTTTAAAAAAAAAAAAATTCGTAACTATTTTCTTTTTGGGTTTCTGAGTTTGTTTTCGGTTCTTTTGCCGAGAAGAGTCCCATTGAACCGAAGTCGTAAATAGTGACCCTTCTCTGCTGGATGGATGACTAATCATCTTAAGTGAAAGGTAGTCGATAGGAGTAGTATATTTCATTTTATTTTATTTTTAAATTTTCGCTTTAATTTTTTAGTCAGTTTGTGGTTGTATCTCATGCATGTTATTACTCTATGGCTCCGACATCTTTGTTGCGTGTTGTACATAAAAATTATATGCAAAGATGATTCAGAGAAAGCATGCAAAATTTTTGTACATACGTAAGACACTTATGCCGTAGAAATGATTCTGTGATCGAGGCTTAATTTTGAATTCTTGTGATTAGCCGATTAAAAGAATCAGAAGTCACTTGAGTTGAGCATGTGCATCGAGTATAGAGCGAGAAATTGTTCATTCCACGGCTTATTGTCGATTGTCTAGAACTTGCCTGGTCGTGTGTACGAAACGAAATGATGAAGTGTAGTGTAGGAAAGGATGTAGGCATTTCTTAGTCAACCAAAAGTTTTTCTTGTTTTTCTTTCTATCTACCTTGAAGATTAAACCCTAGTCGCCCCGTTGAGCCTTTAGCTCTTGATAAATTTTTCTTTTATTGGTTCTTCTTGTCGAAAAGGTGTGAACCAAGTGAACCCCCTTCTTTCATGGTCCTTAAACCAAAGCTCTAAGTCTTAAGCTACCAAGAACATGTGTGTTAATTTTTTCCATGGTATTATAAGGAGTGAAGTGATAAAAGAAAAGAAAAGTGATGAAAAAGAAAAGAGAGAAAGAAAAAAAAAAAAGAGTCGAGGGTGAAATGGCCGATTTGAAGTAGTTTAGTTGTTTAACTCAACTTTCTGCCGATTGTCCTGGGTGTTAAAGAAATGGGTGATAGGTATGAGGATACTGCTAAGAGTGAGGAAGGAAGAAAATATTTCCGAATTTGATGATGTGTGAAAAGCGCTACGCTTACAATATTATTGGTTAAATTCCAAGATATACTAGTTCCGTAGCTTACATTACAACCCGTTAAGTCCTACGTGATCTTACATCACGCATCCATATATTAGTGGAGTAAACACTAGAGGCAAGCTTATGGGTCATGACGCAATGCAGGAATTCGCTTAGAGAGAGTGAGCGAAATTTTGTGTGTATATATACCCTACATGAGTTTCCTTAGAGTTCATGTGATTTAAAATGCGGAATCTCTTATTGTCATGGTGGCACATGTTTGACGATAGAATAAATTGTCGGATATCTTGGTCAGCTAATATGCATGAGTTTGCCGATATCGAGAGTCGATTCTTGTGCTGAGGTCTTGATTTATTAAGTGTAATTGTAATAATGATACTACGCATGTTTTTCTTGATAGATTTGCTTTTGAACATAATCTACATAACCGTAGTTTGGATTGTCGAGTCAAGTAGTTATGATGGGATATCAATTTCAGATAAGTATTGTTCGAGGACGAACAAGATTTTTAAGTGTGGGGTAGGAGGATAAGGGGCACATTTATATGCCAACTCGATACTCAAATGTATAACTTTTGCCTTGTTTGTCTAATAATGTGTGTACATTCTCATGTAAATTGTACTAAGTGTGATTTATACTAACCAACATGATTAGCGTTGTTTTGTAGGAAGAACATGCTTTTGATGAAGAAAAATGACATGTTGGGAGAATGAAGATGAACTCTGGGAACGCGGAAGCGTGTTGGTGAAGCAAGGAACACAAGGGCTCGCGATGGAGCCGTGACACGCTATCGCGGATGCACTTCGCTCGGGATGGAAAATTCCAATAAATTCTTGAGGGTCATCATGATCAGTCGTGCCACGTTGGGATTGAATTCTCCTGATTTGCATTTCCAGAGAGGGTCCGTGATTGCACCGTGGCACGTTGGCCGTGCCCGCGAGGCACGTCGTGCCACGTTGGAAGCAATTAACTGGGCGGACACTTCCGTGAGGGCTTCACAGTGCACCGTGTCACGGGAGGCGTTGCTCCGCGATGCACTCCGTGACACGTTGCTTGTTATTCGGGAAAATTTATCCCTAGATAAATAGAGCACTTAGGGGCATTTTTAATTATTCCGACTTGGTGGAGCAAGAACGCGGTTACTAAAAGCGCTTTTGAGGATGAAATTCTTAGGTTTTTCTCTATCCCTTTCTTCTTCCTTTCAATTGTTTGTATGATTAACACTCATTTAACGATGTTTAATCCACAAATGAGTGGCTAATTCTTCTTCTCACGAGGTTGTAGGAACTATTGTGTTGAAAATGTACTATCGATTGCCGATTTATTTTCTTTCTTCCATGGTTTGCTCTATTTAATTCTTGTTCTTACTACGTTAATATCCGGCCAATGTTAATGTAAATCCAAAAAGTCCGGTTTCACCCGAGAGGGCAAGAAATTGGAAAGTTGTGAATTAATAGGATATGATCTGTTCTTGGTTTGGGAAAATTGGGAATTGATTTACCTTCGTGATAGAAATATACCCGACAGTCGTATTAGTCATGTGGAATCTGGCTTTGTATAGCTAGAACTCTAATTCCTTCTCACACGAAAATGTAGGTGGAAGGTTCATGATTCTTAAGTTAAGTTAAATAATGGTGAGTTTTAACTATAGGCATTAGTTCGACTAGCAACCGAGGAAAAGATAAACCATGGCTATTGATAGTTCGCTTTCTTCACATGTTCTTGTAGCCTCAGCATGCTCTCATCCATAGTTAAGACTCAATTGTATAGATAGCTTAGTTTAGTCTAAAAATATATTTACCAAAACACACAAACTTTCTTTACACTGCTGTCTTCACCGTTGTAGTTGTAGTAAATTAACATCTAAAAAGGTTTCACCCCGTATTCTATTCCCGTGGGTTCGACATTCCTGCTCTAAAAAGAGCCACCGTATTATCAGCAGGCGACCAGACACTTGCGGCTCCACGCCCTCACCTACTTAATGTCAAAATCGCCCAATTTCCCATGCTAACACCTCAAAACCCCAAAACCCATGACTTGAGAACCTTCTTCCCAACACCCGTAGCCTCCAAACATCAAGAAAATAAGTTAGAAATTCTTGCTTCAACTGAGTGTGCAAAGCCCTCGCATTTGATTTCCATGGTATGAATCGTGAATCAAGTAAGTTACATTCTAAGTTCTTAATGCTTGAAAGTGAATTTAGGAATCGAAAAAAACCCATAAGAATCACTGGGTGTACTTGAAAAGCAATGGGTAGGTGCGAAATACACTAAATCAACCGAAAACCCACTAGAAATCGATTGGAATTTTGGCCCTAGAAAACCTAAGGAAGTTACTATAGGAGGATTAAGTGGTAAAAGGTAAAGTGTTGTAAAATGCTAGACCGAGGGAAACATGAGTACCCAAAAATGTGCAAAATAAACACCTACACACCGAGCAAAAGAATTGTAGAATTGGGATGAAAAAGGGTATGTAGCACAAGACGGGCCGTAGGTTGGACACTACGAATCGTACTGAGTGCTCAGATCATTTATCTTGAAAAATTGATTTGGGAACCCACCCTACGACTCAGGAATCAACCTAAAGTCGCACCACGAGTCGTGGTGAAAACAAAACTGTGTAAAATAGGACTTCATTAGAAAACTCAAGGTACGAATCATACCTTCAAGGTACGCATCGTACCTCCATGGTACTAGCTCCACTGCAGCTCTGAAAACACCCATCAGAGCCGCTTCTCACTGGTCGGACTGAGGTACGACTATACCGAGGACTCAGTGATGGATACTGCACTTTCTATCCGATTTTTCTTTTAAAATGGATTAGGTAACCCTTTCTCACCAGTACAATGACATACAAATGCAGTATGACAAAACACAAAAGGTTCGTAGACAATTGATACATAAAACAAATGCATCGTGAGTCTTAGCAAGTCATGAGATCTCACCTAGTGGCTCACTGAGGATCGTTGGACACCTGCATACATGGGACAAGAACCACTAGAAAGAGAAAAGGCCCGCCGGACAACCACGGCCACATCCGCCTGGGCTCCCTAGCCCAAAGCAGGGGCTGTGGCAGGAACAACAAAGGCCTGGGGAAATCGGGACACTCAAACACCTGAGGAAGGGTCGAAGGGAACCATGATGATGCAAAGAGGAGGAAGAAGTGGAGGAGGAGACCCCTTCCATAGAAAATAGAACAATGTGGTGGAGAGTGCCAAAAGCAAAGAGATATATGAACAAGGCATCACTCTTGTCTGCCAAACAAAACGGGTAAAAGAGAAGCATCCAAGAAGAACCGCAGATCCTCACCAATTCCTTAAACGGTCAGAGGAGACGCGTATTTTAGATTCTGGGCTGGCTAAGGGATGGCCAAGACCCTCATAATACACCGAGGAGATCGTCAGGAGTTATACGCCAACCACCTTCCCAATGGAGGAGAAAGCAAAAGGAGGGGAAAAAATAAAGGCGCAAATTGGAGAGTTCTGTCCGAGGGGCTGAAGTTGTTGATGTATCCACGGACTATTGCACTTGACATATGGACCTGGCTAAACCAACTAAGATAACCTGTGAGTATGATTATCTAAGTTGAGGCGACGAAGCAAATTAGGAGTCCGAGCAAGTAGAGACAGAGGCACTTGCAATGGCTAACTGAGGTTATAACAGAAAAAGGATGAGGTCGAAAGGGTTCGGTGTAAAAGCATGACAAAGAACTCACACTTTCATCACAAAGGCCTCGTGTACATTGGTGAGACATCGATTAGCACCCACAAGCCAATGATAACACACTCGAAAGTGCATGTATAACGTTGGTGTATTCATGTCCCGCTACTCTCTTAACATACCGAGGATCATAGCTACCGAGATACGAGATAGGGCAATGGAAGTAAGCACTATATTCCATTCCCGCCTTTGTATACAATTTTGGCAGGAGGCGAGAGTATAGCGGGTTGATGAGAGATTGATCGAAGGCTAAAGAATTGCCGATATAAGCCTTATCCGTGACGAGATGAACCCACAAGCAGACTAATGCCCACAACCATCCCAAGAAATTTCTCACGGTACTGTAGGGACATATGGGTGAATGTCCCTAGTACTCGGAGCATAACGAGACACCGACCTGCAGATAAACATCATTCAGAGCTCATCTCGCACCTCGCCACCCGCCGCCTAGCGTATAGACTCGTACTCATCAGCATCTGGAACAGATTTCCTCCAGTTAGAAATTGACCATGGCCGAGCACAAAATTGTGCAATGATGGAGAAACATAAAAGCCATGTCCAAATACGAGATGTATGCAGCAAATCGAGGCCCTTCTGCGCTTGCCCGGATAGTTTTGAGGGTAGATTTAACATGGGGATGGCGGAGTGGCCGGGACATCGATGCGCTCCATGCAGAGTCAGGCTTCTGAGCAAGGTTGAGTTGTCTAAGGAAACCAATCAATATAAGCAGCCCCCACCTTCCCACCTAGATGTAGAGCTTGAGGAAGACATTGACCACAGAATCAAATAATCATAAATTTAAGATAAAGGCAAAAAAGATAGTCACTAAGATGCCGGTGAGGAGAATGCGAAAAAAGAGAGCAGGGAGAAGAAAGAGCGCAAACGGTTAGGAGCTGAGAGTATGCGAGCTCATGAGGAGCATATGACTGAAGCCGTGATTGTGAGTTAGAGGAGTGACTCCACATAGCTCACCCGAGTTTCACACATGATCCTATGAGGCCACATTCACTCTGCTTTCACTAGAGGCCTGCTCAAACAATCCTAGCCACTGAGGTTTCATCACCCATTGTTACCCATTGAGTGCGCCGGCCACGCTAGCGCCACTAACATGCGAGGTACCACCTTTGCGGGTAGATGACAAAGGTGAAGTCCGAGTAGCCACAAGTAAAACTTTTTCCTTCATGCGTATATTTTGTGCTTCGAGGATGAATCTCATTTTTCTTAAGGCATGGGGTGGGGTGCATATGTATTTTTAGGATATTTTCGTCGCCGAGGGTTTTCCTTGCCGTGTTTATTTTCCCTCGTACACGCGACCAGTAGAACCGCCATGGTTAGGATTTTTTTTTGTTTTTAGTTGTGATATTTTGCTTGATTAGAAAATAACTTAGAATACTTAACCATTGGATATGCACTACTTTTTATTTGTAAAAATTGACCCCGTTTAAAAAATTTTGCTATGTATTCTCAGGACAACAATGTATGATTTGTGGACCATTTTATGTCATTTAGTTATTAATAGTGCTAGTCTTGTTGGGCTATGTATGAACCGTATTGTAAAGTGAAAATAGTTCATGTACCACGCAAGGAGTGAGGTCTTAGTATTTGTTACTGTATGTTGTTGAAGATCTTGAACTTAATTGGTCAAGTCTCCTCGCATAGGTTGAGGATGGTTGCTAGAGACGATCATAGGCCATTTTTTGTGTTAGCTCACTTTTTTTCTATATTGCGCTACCAAAGTGTCATGAATCCCTTGATTCCAAGTTTGAGCCTTAATTGACCAATATTTCTTTGATTTACCGTAACCACCCATTTATTTATAATGAACATGTTTGGCCGTGGTCCCTTCCTTGGATAGAACCTCAAATATAAGCAAAATGCTTAAGTTGAGGGGTGATTAAAGTAGGGTGCATAAATGGTGGGAGTGAGAGAAAAGGAAAGAAAAGGAAAAAGAAGAGAAGAAAAAAATGGTGAAATATAAGGTGTGGTGAGGTGAAAAGTAAAAGCTGAAAATTTGAGAATATTGAAAAAAAAAAAGAGAAATTCAAAATAGCTTGAAAGTGTTGAAAAATGTGACAAATCACCTCATCCATGCAAATGCTCATAAAAGGGGAAAAAGGAAGAAAAGGAGACAAAAAGAACGGTGGTGAAATAGGAGAATGGTGTAGCCAATGAACGTAGGTACCTGGGGAAGGGATAGTCACTAATAAAATCTTTCATCTTTATCATGTCCAACCCTAAGCCTACATTACAAGTCATATATCAAGTCCTATCATGATCTTAATTTGACCATCTAACAACCAAAATGTAGAGAAAATAAGGGCAAGCCTATGGTATCCATGCATAATATTTGCGCTCTTTTGAGAGAGTGAGTGCTTCATTTGCCTAGTCCCATGTTTCACGGATATCATACTAGAGTGGGGACTTCATTATTTGTGAGGGTACATGGATTATGTTTTCTTTTACCATTGGTCTGTGTGAAACACATAGGTGATGACTTGATTGCTTGTTGATAGCTAGATGACATGTCTTTATCCCTGAAAATGATGTTTTGATGTTGCTTGTAATACATTAGCTGATGATGTTTCAAGAGGAAAGATAAATAGAGTTTGTATATACAGAGCATAAAGTTGTTTGAGTTTTGGCTGAAGTATCTTTAGTTTATTTTCTAGTTGAGCGTCGTGTTTAGTTTTTTTTTCTTTGCCTGACGACATGCAAAAGTCTTAAGTTGAGGGTGTTGATGTGCTGTGAATTTACAGCACTATTGACGTTCAAAACTAAGAAAATAGCATGGAGTTAGGTGTATTTATATGGATATGAGGTATTTTTTCTTTGATTTCAGTATAAATGGGTGTTGAAATAATAAATTGTAAAAGAAAGCTAAAAGTGTGCAAAAAAGGGCAAAAAGTGCAGACCACAGTACGATCCGTAGGATGGACCTATGAGTCGTTCTGAAGGCCTTGATGAGAAGCTGAAAGATAACCTGGAAGATTGAACTTATGAGATTTTTCAAGGATCGTACCATGGTGGTATGAGTCATGGTAAGCCAGTCGTGAAGAAATTCATAAGAATAGCACAGAAGGTTGATTCTCAGTACGAGATCACCTACGACCCATGAGATGAAGGTACGAGTCGTACCATACTAATTGTGGTGAAGTTCAGAAAAAATTCAAAAACTCAGGATCAAGCCACGAGTGTCAATGTATGAGTCGTAGTATGTTGGTACGAATCGTACCTTGGCCCAACACTTAGCTAAAATTCAGCCAACACTCCAAGCCACGAGTTGATGTCACGATCCGTGAAAAGCCCCTACGAGTAGTAGGTGGACCCGTGACGAGGTCGGCGATAGATATGGAAAGCAGTCCTATTGGTTTAGGAAAAGGATTCTTGTGTCTCTATAAATACTTTTTATGTTATTTTTTAAAAAAATGAGACGACAAATAGACTTAATTCTAGTAGGAAAATATTGTAGTAAGCAATTTTACATTATTGGAAGAGAGATTTGAGTTGGTTCAACCTTGTGCTCAACCTTTTCTTGAATTCATCTTGTTCTTGCTACTTGTTATTCAAGATTTTATGGTTTAATTGAAGGAATTATTTTTCTCAACCATCTTTGTAAGTATTGTTATATGTTTTCAATAATGAACACAAATCACAACCTTACAACTATGAGAGGTTAAAACCTCCATAGTTAGGGTTGTGGGAACCATGGCGGATTAACAAGTTAGGGTTGCACAAAGTGAGTCTAAAACCAATACTAAATACTTATATTGTATTCTCTTCATCTTTTAATGATTCTTAGTGGTGTCAATGTTCGGAAGTTCCTGAATTCTTTACTTGCTTTGGTCGAAGAGATAGAGATTAGGAAAAGAGAATTACAACAGAGTCTTGATCTTGATGATCATTGTATTAACTTGAGTTGTGGTCGCAGGATAGTTATATCTAGAATTTAGTGATAATGGTTAGTTTGCAAAACTCATGAGACTTGGTCGAGTAAATGAGGATAGTCATTCAATAGGGATTGGTCGATCGTTTGAATGAATCTAAGTTATCAGTTCTATATGTAAAGTATTGGAATAGATCACGAGTGTTTACCCAAAGATGTTATGAACCCATGGGAAACACAAACCCTAGTTATCCTTTAATTATTGATTCACAAATATAATCTTGACTGCGGTTTATTTTTATTATTGCTTTTTATTAGAATTCCCTCATTGTGAAGTAATTACCATACAAGTTCATCTACTGAATATAATCTAGATCTTCCATATTCCCTGTGGGTTCGATCTCAACCTCTTAGTTGGGTTCTTTATTGATAACGTCCGCTTCATACTTCAGTTGGAAGTGTGGTTTGAGCGTTATCAGACCTCCCAACGACTAACTTAATCATCATCATTCTATCGTTGACCCTCCTAACCTCTACCACTTGCTCCCTGAGTACTCGATCTACTAAGATTCCTACTCTATTCTTATTCTTCGAACCTCCTAAGTACCATAACATATATCTGTCCATGTCTCTAGCCTTGGTACCCACTCATATGATTTTCTGGATACAAGAACATTGATCCTCCTCATCCTGAGAATCTTCACTAACTCAATAGACTTTTTCATCAAGATTTCTATGTTCCAAGACCCACCTCTCAACTTAGAGGCTCCCTTAGTATCCATTTTGCCCCAGTCCCACCCTCC
>JACEIK010003594.1:26886-56914 GCA_018107945.1 Datura stramonium | reverse complement strand
CTTCAAGATTTTAAAAATAAAAAGTGAAAGAAGAAACTATGATTTAAATATATAAAAAAGTACATATAGAAAATCTTACGAAAAATATTTCATCACGAAATATGTAGAGAACTCCCATAGTTTGAGGCGTGTTAATAACATTGTCTTTACAGATATTTCACATGGTGTAGATGTATTCCCTAGGATTCAACAAGCTCTTCTAGTATAAATTAGGAGCCAAAATCTAACTAAGACTAAATAAAGAAGAAAACCTAATACAAAATAATATTGAAAAGAGAGAAGAAATTCTCTTCATATATCTTTTCTACCAAATGAAAGAACTTCTCCATAAATAAGTACAAGAAGATCATCTCATAGGAGTGAGGTTATGAGCAAACTAAAAGGCTCCAAATAAATGGCAATAAAGAAGAACAATGGTCATAGAATTGAGATGAAAATTGCATTACTTGAGGACAAGAAACGATTCAAGTTTGGGGGTTTGATGAGTTGGTAATTCACCAACTCATTAGGCTCTTAAGCCTGAATTTTTGCTTAGTTATTGAGATGTTTATGGAATTTTATGCCCTTTTTGCTTTTGTTTTGTATAGATGCCTAATGTGAAGAAAAGAGCAAGAAATGGAGCAAAAAGAAGGAAGTGGGATGAAATTCGACGTTCCACCAAAGAAGACCGGCGAAATGCTGGTCAAAAGCCGACCACTACTGCCTCTGGGAAACAAGCCACCAGCAAAAAGCAGGTTGCCAACAGCGACTCGCGGGTTCAACCATCAAATGACACCTGACTTGCTAGATTGAAGAGAAAAGAACCGGCGGTGCACGGATGAAGATTGGCGAAACGTCGAAGGAACCGTTGTTGGCTACTATAATATATTGAAAGCAGCAGATAGCTTAACCGACGGTCTGCGGATTACAACCGGTGAACTGCCGGTACTTCCACTGATGCCAGAACGCTGCTCAGGGGCAAAATTGTCCATCACGGAAAAATGGAGAGAAGATACCCTATTTTCTTGGATATATATTCTAGAAAAAGTACTGTGTGCTAATCATCTTTTCATTCCTAGCTTTAGAACATTCCCTTGGCAAAGAAGAGGAGAATTTGATGGGAAGAATTTGAAAAGTACTACTCTTTTTCTTCTTCTTCATGATAGCAAGGTACTGACATTGTTGAAAACTACTTGTGAACTTGATTTTACTACTCCTGTTATTGAATTCAATGAGTTTATTGTTAAATATGCTTTTGAATTTCTTAATTATGAGTAGCTAAATCATTAACTAGCAGTGTGTGATAATGAATGCTTAATTAGAGTGGGTATTGCTAAATTCATCTCAATATTATTTAACTAAGTGTAAATCTGTTAGATTCTCTTCAACATATATGGAAGATCCATTGATTATGATGTGGGCCTAATTGTTCTTACTTGATTGTTGCTTGCAAAAGAATAATTAAGTATTAAAAGAGAATTCAATGATGGGTATGGATGAGAGATTGCGAAATTGGACCAGAAATAGCCAAAATTACATTTTCACTCCTAATTAGTAGCTAATAGCTAGAAATTAGTGCAGCTATTAATCCAAATCTGATCGGGTTGAGCTAATGGTGTCTAGAGATTTGATAAAACTCTAACAAGAGGTATTTATAAGGCTAAAAAGCAGTAAATACCCATTTTTCAAAAATTATATACCTAATTGAACTTATGAGATGACCTAGCATGACCCTATCTAGTTAGTATATCATCTACATCACACCTTTAGTGTTTCACATTCTTGTCAACAACCTTGGTAATTTTGCTATCGTATTTAACCAAATTAGCAATCATACTCTATTACAAATTTCAATCTCCCCAACTTGTTTATTTCTATGTTATTTCTAAGTGGTGCAAGCTTAATTTAATTTCTCAACTGACACTCATAATTATCACTCACTATTCCTTTTGGGATTCGACCCCGATATTTGTCGGGTTATTTATTTTGATATAGAAATTATTTATACTCTTTGCATGAGAAGTATATTTTGGATGTTATCAAATTCTCCTGGGGGTCACCACGGGGGACACTACAACTCGTGGTGTACCCAACGATTCGTGGTAATGACCCGTTAGGTGCACTGCGATTTCCTTCTTCCTATTATCATCCTTGACCATGGCTGACATGACGAGTTTTGATGCTGACCACGACTCGTGGTCACCCAAAAACCAAAATTTCCAACAAAAGTACCAGCCTTTTCCACGGGTCACTTAACGACTTGTGGGGTTCCTGACGAGTCACTGGACGACTCGTCCTGTGACCTGGTGAATAAATTTCTATTTTCTCTATTTCAACTCCCGCATCTGATCTTAGGGTTTTTGGGGTATAACAAATTATGTCCACATCCTTTGTTTGAATTCTTGATTCAATAGACAAGTGTGCAAAACTCGAAATAGCTTGTAAAAAGTTATGCCTTTTAGTTGATCTTGTGAATAGCTGAAACTCCTTGGAGTGTGATGCCTTGCATGATAAGGTGTTTGCTTGATTCTTGTATATGCATATCATGTAGAACTTTCCCTGAATGTGATTCAAAGCAAAACCCTAGAGGTAGTTGAGCTTGGAAGATGACCTTAGGCCCTTTTTGGATAGTCACTTCACCGCAAAATAACCTTCCTTTAACATCGATCATAGTTAACCAACTTTTGAGCCTTAAGCCTTTTTCTTCAAAATCGCATTACAAGCCTTACACCCATTTAAATCCTCTACTTTGGCACCCGTTCCTCCCTAATTGCTAGTGATGAAAGAAAATGGGGGCTCAAATCCCAAGTGTTGGGGAAGGATAGGAAAATAAATTGTGACGTAGGCAAAAGCCTAAGTTTGAGGGTGTGCACAAAAAGGGATGTCACGCCCCACCTTGAGAGGCATGACTCACACCTAGTGCCGCACTAGAATCTGACTGACCAGGCTAGGCTTATGTACATCTGGTGCATGCCTGCAACCTAGTTCAAGAAAACAACGAGCTATATCTCGACTGTAAATACAGCCTCCGGCCGATAAGGCCACAAAACCACCTGTAAATGAAAATAGCTACCCAACAACAAGCAATGGGAGGGAGTCCTATGTGGGCCGACAAGACCACCATGATGTATAGTTTTAACTGAAATGAAAATAAGGCAATAATAACTATACTATAGCTGACAAGGACACTATCTAACAGCTAAACAAGGCTCCACATGGCCATCACACGAAATAAAGCATACATAGGCCCCACACGGCCAACAACAAACTAACCACAGGGAAACTGTAAATCGCAAGCCTCTAAGAGTAGAATATTGGTCAAGACAGGGCCCCGACCTACCCATAATATACAATCAAAAGAACAAACCTTCTAACTAATCAGCTCTAGAGGAGGGGAGCTAACTGTACTGCTGACTCGAGCTGAAAACTAAGAAGGTTCTGATCCGTGTCTATCCGCACCTACAGGAAAGTAACGCAGCACCCCAAGATGGGCATCAGTACAATATGTACCGAATAAGTAAGGCAATAACTGAAAATAACTGAATAAAACTTAAGATGAAACTGAAAATAACTAAGTGAAAGAGATAGAGGTATAACCTCAATAACTTACCTTCCTACTGTCTAATCTAACAGTAAATAGTTCAAATAAGAACCTTACCTGGCCCCTATAAGCCGGAAGGTACAACCAGCACATAATAACCCTCCAGGGACCCCCATAAGCCCAGGCGAGTACACTTCAATCTATATACCTCTAACAAGGTCAAAACAGACAAACTAATAACTATAGTCGTCCTATCAGTACCCTAGGTCTGCAACTGAGCCCGCTCGGCCCCTGAACTATAGTTGTGTCTGAGTCGAATAGACTCCTGATATCTGCACCCCGGGCACCAGGCTCGACGGGGGTGTGGTGCCGATACGGCATAAAAGTAGTCCAGACATGGAATGGACTATATAAGGTCCCCGACCTTATCTTCGTCCCTCGCGGACGGCATATCGCTCCTTAGAGCGACGTCATCTAGCCCCTGGCGGGCAATGACACAGCTAGTAACCCTGGGTTGGTTATAGAAGGCTATACAAGGCAAGGTCAATCCCAAACTAAACATAAGAACTGATCTCAGCTAGCAACAACAGCTATTCATAATAACAAGACTTCTGGCTTCCTTACTGGGACTCAGACTGTATTGTAGTACTATAGAAACTAACTTGCCGAAGAAGTTCGCCTTAACATACCTCGATTGTCGTTTTCCGAACCACCGATGAGTTTCAACTTGTATGCAACAGACCTTTTCAACTATAACCGTAATACTAGGAGAAAGAGACTAATTTCAATACGAAATGCGGCTTAAAATGATAACTTTTAATACTAATAGCAACCATAATTTAACTACACAAAATACAGATGAAAACTTATAATTTCTCGAGGGTTCAGAAGGGAGAAACGCTTACTTGATGCCTTTGATCGTATAAAAATCAATTTGGAGCAATTCTAACAACTTTTGCTCGGCAGGGTTACGATTTGACGGGCAAATTTCAAGAACATAACTTTGTAGTAATGCTCTTTCTAGACTTAAAACTCAATACCCAAAGTTAATTTGAATTTGGACAGCGTTTAATAGCGTAATCAAACGAAAGTTAATCAAAACCTTTGTTTTCCCTCTTCTCTGGCCAAATGTATTATGTGGAAAATTATTTACAATTATTAGAAGGTCCTTATCTATAGGCTAGGGTGGTGGGGCGCCCCACGCTGCCCAGGGCGCCAATACCAACCCTACGTCGCGCCCCTCATAGCGCCAGTGTGCTGGCGCGCCGTGCTAGTCGGTGCCCTGCCGACTGGCGCGTCGCACTGGCCCTTTGCAGCCTAGCCTCGCCCGATCCTGCTTCCAAGGCTTATCTACGCGCGTCGTACACTCTTTTATTCATCACAAATCCACATGTACACTTACTAATCATTAACTTTTATAGGGTGTAACATCCTCCCCCCTTTAGGGACATTCGTCCTCGAATGACATTCTCAGGCTTCAGGAAGTTAACTCTTTTATCCAAGATTTAGAAAAAATTTCCGCAGAGTTTTCTCTTTAATATGGACTATTTGAGAATCTAAAACGCAGAAAAGTCCAACATAAGTGCCTCGCAAGACGCTACAACAACTATTACATGATAATAAGGAATAGCTAAGTAGCAGTACTGATAGTATAAGCAGTAAGATAATAACTAAACAACCTTACCTTAACTGCATAATCTAGCTTAATCCTGGAACAAGTGAGGATATTTAGATTTCATATCATCCTCAGCTTCCCAGGTCATCTCCTCTCTATTCTTGCTCCTCCATAATACATTAACAGAGGCGACATCCTTTGTTCTCAACTTGCGAACCTGTCGGTATAATATGACCACTGGAACCTCTTCATAGGCTAACTCCTAAGTAACCTAGACATCTTCAATTGGCACAACTCGGGATAGATCCCCTATACACTTTCGCAGCATCGACACATGAAAGATCGGGTGAACAGACTACAAATCTGGAGGTAATTCTAACTTATATGCCACTTGGCCTATTCTCTAGAGGATCTGATATGGGCCAATAAACCTAGTGCTAAGTTGTCCCTTCTTACCAAACCTCATTACGGCCTTCATGGGAGAAACGTTCAAAAACACCCAATCACCAACATTGAATTCCAGGGCCCTACACCACACATCAGAGTAGGATTTCTGGAAGCTCTGAGTTGTTAGCAAGCGTTCTCTGATATGTTTTACTTTCTCTTTTGATTGGTGGATTATGTCTGGTCCAATTAATTGTGATTCTCCTGCCTCGAACCAACCAACTGAGGATCTGCACTTCCGCGCATATAAAGCTTCATAAGGTGCCATCTGGATTGCCGAATGATAACTATTATTGTACGCAAATTCAATAAGGGGTAAATTCTTATCCCAACTGCCCCCAAAGTCTAACACTCACGCCCACAACATATCTTCGAACGTCTGAATTGTACGTTTTGCCTGCCCGTCTGTTTGAGGATGGAATGTTGTACTCAGATTAAATTGTGTTCCCACGCCCTTCCGAAATGACTTCCTAAATCTGGTTGTGAACTTTTCCCCTCTGTTAGAAATAATATAAGTTGGGACACCATGAAATCGAACTATTTCTCTAATATATAATTCAGCATAGTCCTCGGCTAAGAAGGTGGTTCTAACGGGCAGAAAGTGAGCTGATTTCGTCAATCTGTCGACAATCGCCTAGATAGAATCAAATCTACGTTGGGTACGGGGTAACCCTGTCACAAAATCCATGTTGATTGCTTCCATTTCCATATAGAACTGTTATCTCCTGTGTCAATCCGCCAGGTTTTTGATGTTCTGCCTTTACCTATTGGCAATTAGGGCATTGTGCTACAAATTCTGCTACACCCTTTTTCATTCCCGGCCACTAGTAAATCTCTTTTATGTCATGATACATCTTTGTTGAACTTGGGTGGAGAGAATAACAGGAATAATGTACCTCTACCATGATCTGCTGGTGAAGTCCTGCCACATCTGGAACACAGAGGCGACCCTTATATCTTAAGACCCCATCTTCGGTTACCTCAAAAGCTGATACTTCACCTCGCTTAACTTTATCTCTGAGCTGTACCGAGTTAGGATCTTCATACTACTGCTCTTTTACTTCTACAACCAGGGATGATATTGTAGTATTCTGACACTACCCCACTATCTCTCGAGTCTACTATTCAGACGGCCAAACTGGCTAACTGGTGTAATTTTTGGGCCATCTCCCGTTGTTCGGGTTTCAAGTGTGCTAAAATCCCCATTGATCTACGACAAAGGGCATCTTCTACGATATTATATTTCCCTAGATGATATAAAATATTTAGGTCATAGTCCTTCAGTAATTCTAACCAGTGACGTTGCCGCAAATTTAACTCTTTCTGTGTAAAGATGTACTGGAGGCTCTTATGTTCGGTAAAAATATCCATGTGCACCCCATATAGGTAATGTCTCCAGATTTTTAAGGAGTGAACTACTGTCTCTAACTATAGGTCGTGAGTGGGATAGTTTTTTTCATACTTCCTCAGCTATCTTGAAGCATAAGCAATTACCTTAATATGTTGCATTAGAACACATCCTAACCCGATGCCCGAAGCATCACACTACACTGCATAACCCTCTAATCCTCCGACAAAGATAGTACTAGCGCTAATTTCAATCTATTTTTCAACTCCTAGAAACTCTACTCACACGCTTCAGTCTAGTGAAATTTAGCTGCTTTCTGAGTCAACTTGGTCAAAGGCGCTGATAAGGTAGAAAACCCTTCTACAAATCTTCTGTAATACCCGACTAATATTAGGAAAATGCGTACCTCAGTTGGAGTTGTAGGTCTAGGCCATGTATTTACTGCCTCAATCTTCTGTGAATCTACCCGAATACCAGCATCCGACACAATATGACCCAAAAAGGCTACCGAATTCCAGTCAGAACTTGCATTTAGAAAATTTTGCATACAACCGGCGATCCCTAAGAATCTGGAGCACTGTTCGCAAATGATCTTGGTGTTCTTCTTCTGAGCGGGAATACACCAGAATGTCATCAATGAATACTATCACAAACAAATCCAGATACGACCTGAAGATGTTGTTCATCAGACCCATGAACACTGCAGGAGCATTCCTCAATCCGAAGGACATGACTAGGAATTTAAAATGGTCATACCTGGTCTTGAAGGACGTTTTCGGGATATCTCCCTCCCAAACCCAAACCTGGTGATACCCAGACCTTAAGTCGATTTTAGAGAAATACTTCGCCCCTTGTAGCGATCAAACAAGTCACCTATCCTGGGAAGCAGGTATTTTTTCTTAACAGTGACTTTATTTAGTTGTCGGTAGTCTATACACATGCGGAGGGAGCCATCCTTCTTTCTTACAAACAGAACTAGCGCACCCCATGGTGAAGTACTCGGCCTGATGAAGCCCTTATCTAACAAATATTTCGTTTGTTCCTTTAATTCTATGAGCTTAGCAGGAGTCATTTGGTATGGAGGGATAGATATAGGCTGAGTATCTGGTAATAGGTCGGTAGCAAAATCAATTTCCCGTTCTGGGGGAATACTAAGAAGTTCATCTGGG
Source organism: Datura stramonium (assembly GCA_018107945.1). Classification (NCBI taxonomy): domain Eukaryota; kingdom Viridiplantae; phylum Streptophyta; class Magnoliopsida; order Solanales; family Solanaceae; genus Datura; species Datura stramonium. The sequence continues at coordinate 48,818 of JACEIK010003594.1, read as the reverse complement.
AATACATCTGGAAATTCATTGACTACTGGAATGGACTGAAGAGTTGGGGATTCTACTTGGACATCCTGAACCCTGAAAATATGATAAATGCACCCCTTCGCTGTTAACTTTCTCGCCCGAAGATAGGATATAAACCTACCTTTTGGCATGGCTGCATTGCTTTTCCACTCCCGAATTACCTCCCCTGAAAAGTGGAATCGGACAGTCTTGGTCCAACATTCTACATTGGCATAACATGGTGCTAGCCAATCCACACCTATAATTGCATTAAAGTCAATCATGTATAGTTCTACTAAATTTGCTGAAGTTTTGCGACCAACAACTTCTACTGTGCAGTCCGGGTAGATCTTTTTTGCTATAATAGAATCACAAATGGGTGTGGAAATTGAAAAAGGTCGCTGAAGCAATTCTGGCGTGATACTGAATTTTCGGGCCACCAATGGTGTAACATAAGATAAAGTGGAACTTGGGTCTATCAAAATATACACAGAATGAGAGCAGATGTCCAGCATACATGTCACAACATTCAGAGACGACTCTGACTCCTGTCGCCCCGGTAAAGCATAAGTGTGGTCCGGACCAATACCTGAACTCGATGCCCCTAACCTGCCTCGGCCTCTGCCGGCTGGAGCTGAGGGCCTATGCCCTGCTAGAGATGCTGGGGAACGTAACCCTACTGAAGACCTGTCCTGTGGGTCCCGATCACTCTGATCCCTAGTTGGACAGTCTCTCATTAGGTGACCCTCTTGTCCACAGGTGTAACACGTAGTAGAACCATACTTGAATTCCCCAAGATGACGTCGATTGCAGATAGGACAAGGTGGTACAGTGAACCTACTCTACTCTGACCCTCTCTACTGCTGTGAACCCGATGGTCGTGAGCTCTCGCTGGGTCCTGACTGTCCCCGACGGCCTGGTCTACCATCCTGTTGTTGCTGTAAAGGTGGAGGTCTGGGTGGTCTGCCTGATAGTCGTGGCCTAGGTCCGCCCTGAGACTCTTCCTGAATGTCACTAGGTATAGCCCTGCGATGCTGCTCCTGATTTGCTCTCTCTATCTCCCGTTGTCGCTGCCTGATCCCCTCGATATTCTGAGAAAATGCCTGAAAACGGGCAATATCCATGTCCTCTCACAGAGTAGCTATAATACAATTTTCTACATTGAAAGCAGCCCCAATCGGTGCACTCTAGCTGGCATAGTATCTATAAAAGCTGGTGCATATCAGGCCAAGGAGTCAAATTTCATCGCATACTCCCGAACACTCATCGAACCTTGCTCCAGATGCAGAAACTGATCTACTCGGGCCTGTCGGATTTCTCGCGGCAAATAGTGGTCCAAGAAGGCCTCTAAAAAGATGTACCAAGTTGGAGGAGGAACATCGGGACCTTTCCCAGCTCTCGTACTATAATACTACTATGCCCCGCAACCGAAATACCACTAACTGAACCGACTCCGCCGGCGTGGCATGCATTACCCTTAAGATCCGTTGCAGCTGGTCTAAAAAATCCTGGGGGTCCTCATCTCAGTCCGTCCCTGTGAAATGCGGGGACTCAGTGCGAGAAACTCTTGGACCCTCGAACTACCAGGTCCTCCTAAAGATTCGAAAACCATAAGTGCCACCGGCTGACACAATGCAGCCATCATTTGAGCTAGCATAAAGACAACGCTCCTAACCTCCTAGTCTGATGGTATCGGTATAGGAGCTGCTGGAAGTGGTGTCGACACATATGCTGCTCTGGACGGCTCTTGGCGTGGTGGAGAATGTTGGGGAGATTGAGATGAAGTCTCTTTGTTGCCCTCAAATCGGGTTGACACTAACTGAGGCACCCTGATAGTGCCCTCTCCCGCTGCGACGTCCAACTCCCTGCCAGTCGTGATTTGTCGCATGTCCGACATTTCTCTGTAGAATAGCATATTATAGTAAGCTTAGGGACTCAACCCTATAAAACACAGCTCTATAGCACGACTGGAAGAGAAAGAAGAGTCCAAACATGCCTCGCAATCTCCTGTCTATAGTATGTGGTGCACAATACATCCATAGGCAAGAATCTACTTGGCACGTCTTGCAGACTTCCTGGGATACGAGCTGCTCTGATACCAAGTTTGTCACGCCCCACCTTGGGAGGCATGACTGGCACCTAGTGCCGCACTGGAATCTGACTAACCTGGCTAGGCTTATGCACATCTGGTGTATTCCTACAACCTAGTTCAAGAAAACAACGAGCTATATCTCAGTTGTAAATACAGCCTCCGGCCGACAAGGCCATATAGCCACCTGTAAATGAAAACAGCTACCCAGCAACAAGCAATAGGAGGGAGTCTTATGCGGGCTAACAAGACCACCATGATGTCTAGTTTTAACTAAAATGAAAATAAGACAACTATAACTATACTATAGCTGACAAGGACACTATCTAACAGCTACACAAGGCCCCACATGGTCATCACACGAAATAAAGCATACATAGGCCCCACACGGCCAACAACAAACTAACCATAGGGAAACTATAAATCTGCAAGCCTCTAAGCGTAGAATATTGGTCGAGACAGGGCCCCGACCTACCTATACTATACAATCAAAAGAACAAACCTTCTAACTAATTAGCTCTGGAGGAGGGGAGCTAACTGTACTGCTGACTCGGGCTGAAAACTAAGAAGGTTTTGATCCGTGTCTATCCGCACCTGCAGGCAAGTAATGCAGCGTCCCAAGATGGGCGTCAGTACAATATGTACCGAATATGTAAGACAATAACTGAAAATAACTGAATAAAACTTAAGATGAAACTGAAAGTAACTAAGTGAAAGAGATAGAGGTATAACCTGAATAACTTACCTTCCTGCTGTCTAATCTAACAGTAAATAGTGCAAACAAAAACCTTACCTAGCCCCCATAAGCTGGAAGGTACAACCAGCACAGAATAACCCATCCGAGGGCCCCATAAGCCCTGGCGAGTACACTTCAATTTATATACCCCTAACAAGGTCAAAACAGGACAACTAATAACTATAGTTGTGCTACCAATTCCCTGAATCCGCAACAGAGCCCGCTTGGCCCCTGAGTTGTAGCTGTGTCTGAGTTTAGTAGACCCTTGATATCTGCACCCGGGGAACCAGGCTCGACTGGGGTGTGGTGCCGATACGGCATAAAAGTAGTCCAGCCATGGAATGAACTATATAAGGTCCTCGGACCTCATCTTCGTCCCTCACGGACGGCATACCACTCCTTGGAGCGACATCATCTAGCACCTAGTGGGCAACGACACAGCTAGTAACCCTGAGTTGGTCATGGAAGGCTATACAAGGCAAGTTCAATCCCAAACTAAACATAAGTGTTGATCTCAGCTAACAACAACAGCTATTCATAATAACAAAACTTCTGGCTTCCTTACTGGGACTCAGACTGTATTGTAGTGCTATAGAAACTAACTTGCCGAAGAAGTTCGCCTTAACATACCTCGATTGCCGTTTCCCTAACCACTGACAAGTTTCAACGTGTATTCAACAGCCCTTTTCAACTATAACCGTAATACTGGGAGAAAGAGACTAATTTCAATACAAAATGCGGCTTAAAATGATAAATTTTAATACTAATAGCAACTATAATTCAACTACGTAAAATACGACCGAAAACCTATAATTTCCCCACGGTTCAGAAGGGAGAAACAAAAATCAGTTTGGAGCAATTCTGGCAACTTTTGCTCGGCAGGGTTACGATTTGACGGGCAAATTTCGAGAACATAACTTCGTAGTAATGCTCTATGTAGACTTAGAACTCAATACCCAAAGTTAATTTGAATTTGGACAATGTTTAATAGCGTAATCAAACGAAAGTTAATCAAAACCTTCGTTTTCCCTCTTCTCTAGCCAAATGTACTCTATAGAAAATGATTTATAATTGTAAGAAGGGCCTTATATATAGGCTAGGGCGGTGGCGGGGGGGCGCTCCCCACAGCCTGGGGCCCCAAAACCAGCCGACTTGATGAAGATGTGCTTGTGGTCGAAATTCTTCCACCATGGAAGATGTACTTTGATGGTGCTACTCATCAAGATGGAGTTGGAGTCCTCTTTCTTACTTCTGAAGGAGAAGTGCTGTCGCACTCCTTCACCTTGTTCCAATAATCTCGCAGAGTACCAAGCCCTCATACTTGACTTGAGATAGCTGTGGATTTGAAAGAGTAGCCCTATGTCACGCCCCTCATAGCGCCAGTGTGCTGGCACGTCGCGCTGGCCCTTCGCGGCCTAGCCTTACCCGATCCTGCTTCCAAGGCTTCTCTATGCGCGTCGTACACTCTTTATTCATCACAAATCCACGCATACGCTTACTAATCGTTAACTTTTATAGGGTGTAACAAGGAAAAAAGAGTAATGAGCTCCAATATGAGGTAGCACTAATTGCTTGATGTAAAAATAAAATAGTTGGTTGAAAAAACTTTTGATCAAAATAAGAAAGAAAAGAATTGAATGGTGCTATCTATTGCTTAAAGGAGGCTTGATGTAGAATATGAGGTGTTAAAAAGGTGGCTCTTTTTGAAAAATTTAGATGCTGAAAAGTGAGGCATAAGGTGGACTAGACTTGCTATGTGTAAGCGGAATGTTTGAATTGTTTTACAAAGACATTAGGGAGGTTCTAGTCACTAGAGCTAAATGTTGCCCTACCCTTACCTCTAACCTTCATTATGAGCAAGTTTGGCAACTCTACATTAATGGCAAGACTATGGTTCGTTGTGTGTGCACTTGAATGTCTTTGAGAAAGTGAGTGTCTTCGCATCATCATACAATCCCTATGTTGTCATGTTATTAAACTTCTGCCTTCTAAGACTAACCTACGTCTTTCAAATTTTTTTTTACTTGCGAATTTTGTTTATTTTGTGATTTTAAAAAAAAAACATTAGAGGTATTTCTGTCCCAATTTTATTACTTAAAATATTGAAGGGAAAAAGACCATTAATTTAATAGACAAAAATGAAAAACCACCCCAAAATAGAAGCAGTCGACGCAAAAACCTGTCCTTTTAGCACTCCAATTCCAGCCCAACCCCTCATTTGACACCCTAGCTACACCTACTACCTCAACTGTAGGACTAAATCATAAATACTAACGGAAAAAAACAAATCAAAAATTGAAAAACAATGTTAATATACCACTAAACAATGTCAATGCAACACTAGTTATATAGCAGCAAAAAGGTTTCTCTATCACTACCATTCAGAAGGAAAAGTGCTTTAAAAAAGATTCATCTAACACTTGAAAATATATGATTCAGGAAGTAACTCCACCTTGTTGCTTTCAAATAGTACGTATAACGTTTGTTAAATATTGACAGATATTAAAAGTACTCACTTTTAGCAAATTTAAAGGACTAAAACTGCTGCGGAGTGTAGTTCACTACTAAGCAGCCACCAATCAAACTACCACCCCTTCTCTCCTCTCCGCTTCCAATCCTTTTTCCAAATTTTGGTAAGAAAGCCACCAAAAAAAACAAAAAGTAATTCCAGCTTCCAATATATAGCAACACAAGGACCAAAAAAAAAAGGAATTCCATTCAGACTTGTGTAGTTTAATACATTTGAACTGGCAACTCTTGTATTCAGAACTCTAGTAAACTCCAGATGACAAGATGTAAAAGGAGAAATTAAATGGAACAAAAATGAATCAAGCATTCGCCTTAACCAACTCCGTGGTAGCTGCTGAAAGTGATGGTTCGGGCTGTAGATCACAAAGTTGAAAAGACAGTGTTATATAGTGAACGATTAAGCTTACATCCTCATGGAAATTGTGATACATGATACTGGAAAGATTGGGAAAGAGAAACATTGAGTACATTAAATGATTAAGCTATGGCAAACAATAAAGAATAACAGTGATCTCAACTAGAAATGCTATCTTATGAAAGTCAAATTTGACCTCCTTAGATGTTCAAGAGTCTTGAGATATTGATACTGAAAGCACAGAAAAGATCCTGTAGTTTCAAGGGTAAGGGCAATGGACTCAACTGTTAACGAGCAGTAACTGGTTGGCCTGAGGCTGGAATGATAGATGTACAAAGCTAGAAGACTTCAAAAAGAGGAGTTTCCCCTCTTTTCAGTCTAAATCTTGCAAGTTACTTCCTTTGTTCCCTTTTAGTTGTCATGTATACAAAAAATAATTGTTCCCAAACACTTGTCAATTTAAAAAATCAAGAAAGAATTAATTATTTTTTTCCAACTTTATCCTAAGCATTAATTATTCTAAAATCAAGAGGCACGTAAATAGACAAAAGATTGAAGAATTAATAAGGAATATAGTAGTCAAATTACGCTCCTAATTAATTTTTTCTTAAAAGTTGTACAAAATCTTATCCTAACAACTAAATGGGAACAGCATGGGAACAGGGGGAGTGCATTGATTACAAGTCAAACTGGATCCATGATTTAAAGTCAGCAGGTTTTGTGGTCCACTAAAATTTTAAAGTAACATCAAACAAGTCAAGCAACAAGTATGCTTTTTAGTATACATAAAAATAAGAAAAATAAAAAAATAAAATAAAATAAAATAAAAACTATTTCCAATTTGGAATCTTGACTTGAGAAGATGAATTTAGGAATCTCGATATGGAAATTAAAGTGAAACACCAAAAATGCCCTATTCTTTTAATGAGGTGGCATGGATACTTTAGTGAATCAAAAAGTGGGTAGAATGCTAACCTACTACCTTCATGTAGAAGGTTAGCAAGACCCACATACATATATAAATATACATAATATATATTATGCACACACTAATATTATATGTAGCTGTAGACATAGATGTACATATCATCATCAAATTACCCTCAGCAAATTCTTAAATCATGTTCTAAGACAATTAATGAAATCCTAACTTCAACACTTCTGATTCCCTTTTAGCTAAAAATGCAACTACACCTCAATTCCGAGCAAGGAATCCTCACTAACCATGCATTCCCGAGGGAAGAAACAAAAAGCACGAGTGAGAAGCAGGATCCAAACCTGTGTAAAATGTGGACCATAGTCCACTTTGGGACTACCTCCACTGAACCAATGGCCCATTTCATGTTGAGTTCAGTTGCTTCTATGTGTAGTAGCAGAAACAAATTTTTCACATATACATAAGTCTGGCCCACACACAGTGGGTTCTGCTGAACCCACGGTGCATTGAATCTGGCACTTATTAGAAGGGAAGTAAAGAGCAGGCTGTTTCTTTGTGAACTCTATACAGGAGTCTCTATCAAATGAAACACTAGGTTTATTTTAATCAATCCTATTTATAACGACAAGTTGCAGGCAAGCAGTATCAGGCAAGCAGTACTTACAGCAGCTAATTCCTGTTCATGCTTTGGAATAAAAGCAGTATCGACTTTTCCATTTTTGAAGTCCTGTTGTCCAACAAACAAAGAAAATTAGGTTTATTAAAATCTCCTAAATCAGCAGTCCTAAAAGAACATGGTAATCCGCATACCTCAATATCAAGGATGAGTTTGTGATATTCTATTGTGGTTGGAACTCCTGTCACAAGAGAAATTAATACAACAGATAAATGTAGGAAAAATAAGGCTGCATGGAAGTGGCAAAATAATTTGAACGGCAAACTTTGACTTCAGCCCAAATTTCAACTGAATGGACGCAAGAAGCAGATATGTATTAGCATTCCATGTGGATGAGAAAGTGACAGTGTGCCGAATATATTGACAGACTTCAGGCAAATAAATTTAATAACAAAGAAGAAAACCCGGAAAGGATGTAAGTAGTTAAGATTGAACCAAAAAAGAGGAACTGCTGAAATAGGTAGCTAGGTGCCAGTATATGAAACGCTAGGTGCCAGTATACGAAACACCAGAAAGAAGTTGCAAATAACCATGTTTTTAAAGTGGAAGTTACAGAATAACCATGTTTTTAAAGTGGGAAGTTGCAATTAACTATATTGCCCCCCACCCCCCACACACCCCAAATTCCTCAGCTAATTATCCTTAGTGCAGTGAACTTTTCATATTTATATGTTCAAAGTTATTTATCTTGTAGAGAAAAAATAACTCCATTTGGAGTTATTAAAACCCACATGCTAAAGAGACAAAATGCAACTTCAAAAAGGATTTCAAGAACCAGGAAAACTTCAAGGAAAATCTCCGTTCTTGGAGCAAATAACCACACAATATTGAGGAATATGTATCATGAAAGCTGTTGGTTGTACCTGTGATAATTGTGTCATCAAGTGCTCTTTTCATGCGTTCAATAGCCTTCTCACGTGTTGGAGCCCACACAATTAGCTGCAACAAATTTTTAAATTAAGTGAAGAAAGGTATTAACAGGAGAAGACTAAAAGAGCTTCAATGAAAGGTGAAACAGCCACTGAACTACATTTTTCAAAAGTCAGAAAGATTATGTAGTCACGCATGCTTTCATAACCCCGTAAAACAACATACTCTGAAGTCTGAAAAACAACATGCTCTGAAGTTCAATCAAGTTACATATCTTAAAGATTTTTTCTCAAATCAATAGATAAGATATAATGCTTTCACAATTAGTTAGACATATGGTTGCCGAAAACATAAGCACATACTTTTCACAAGTTTTAACTGTAGATATCTGCCTCTTGTCATGGAACTTCCATTTAGTGTGTCAAGGCAATGGAAAAAAGGAAAGACGACCTCCTAAGGTCCCTCTTGCCCTAAAGAATAATGCTAGAGAGGGTCCACAGGGATGAGGATTGATAGGAGAGAGAGGAGGGGCCAGTCTACCTTTCCTAGCAGGGAATCATAGCTTGGTGGAACCACATAATCTGGATAAATGTGGCTATCCATGCGTACAAACGGACCTCCAGATGGCAAATATGTAGTGATTCTCCCTATTTATACAAAAGAACAAAGTTCAGTGTGTAGAAATATCAGTGTGAATCATAGAGAAGACACCTTTTCCACCTTAGTATTACAACTCAATCGGGTGAAACAGCAAAAGAAGTGTGTATTTAACAAAGTGCATTTATAATGGCATCCAAGTTGGACATTATATCTTCCTTCTCTCCAAAATTTCAATATACAATATACTGTTAAAGCTACATTTTCAGGAGTCAGATATGCAACAGCACATTTTTTTGGCTAACAGCACTTTATTGTTCTTTTAAGAAGGCTAAGATTTGGGTAAGATCCATCAAAACATATATATCTACTGTAACAAAGATAGGATTTTTTTCTTCCACATCATCCTTACTATCTGGTCTGTACAATACACATTAATAAATTCAACAGTGAAAACTTAAATATGTATCTACTGCTAGAACAACAAGAACTATACTTTAACACTAGGCTACTTGGTGTCGGTTATATACATCCTCAATATCCATTTGACTCAATTTTGACTTGATTTCATTCCAATCCTGAACAATTTGGCTTCTCTAATGATCGAGGTTTTTTTCTCTACTGATGAAAGAATAATCTCTAAACAGACCAAGACGACTGATAACAAATATAAATGCGTATACTGCTCTGGTTAACAAAAATTATCTTTAAACCAGAATGTGTTCTTGGTTGGTGTAGAAAAATTTCTTTTTAGCAAAAAATACTATGGTTTTAACAAACACATATCATAATTATCGAAGTAATCATACACGCAATCAAATCCAAACCAGGCAGGCCCTTATGCATAAATATCAGCATAACCTTATTAAAGCATCCAAGATCTTTCCTAATAATCTCATTGCTTATGCAGTTCAGAAACTAAGTGATGCCCTAATTCAGGAACACTCAATACTGCAATGCAGTCTGATTCAACCATAAGTTGCAACCAGTTAGTGAGGTTTTACGTCAGAGAATGCAGAAACACAAGCTTCAAATCAACCATATTTTTACCAGGTCCGGGTCTGAAATTTTTGAATGCATCTTCGGCATTGATACGGCATTCAATGGAATGTCCTCTAAGCACTATATCTTCCTGTTAGCAAAAAAAGAGAACAGGAATGAAATGAAAGATTAGACTTTCATCATATCAAATTGAACACATTAGCTCCATTCTAGCTAGTCTTAAAACATTAATGCCCCTACTTGAAATATACACTCTCATTCTCCTCTAATTTATTTTTTCAGAATTATACAAATCAAATTGTTAAGACCATTTATACTTTTAAAAATTTCTTTTACAGTATACAATTTGTCAATAATTCAACAATCAAATGTGGCCCCGTCACCTATGCAACATAAGTTCTTAAAACTAATTTGAGTAACCTAACAGGTCAGATATTTGTTTGGTTGAAATGAATAACTTATTTTCCTCGGATAAAATGTTCTAAGCAAATTCTTTAGAAGAAGAAAATCTTAAAGGAATAAAAAGACAAGATAGACAGGAAATGATTCTTCAGCATTACCTGTTTGTAGCGCAACTTTTCTCCCATAGCCACGCGAATCTGTTCTTCAATCAGGTCGACAGATGATATCATTTCTGTCACTGGATGCTCCACCTATATTCAGCAATATATTCCATTATTTACACACCAAAAAGGGGAAAATATATACATTCTCTATACTTAAAATTGCAACTATTGACAAGACATTTTATGACTAGAGCTTTCACCTGAATACGAGTGTTCATTTCCATGAAGTAAAAGGATCCTCTCTCATCCAATAAGAATTCAATAGTACCAACACCAATGTAACCTATAGATGCTGCTGCTGCAACAGCTGCATCACCCATGGATTTTCGTAGCTCAGGTGTCAATGCAGGGGAAGGTGCTTCTTCTAGCAACTTCTGGTTTCTTCTCTGCGGAAATAGGGCATTTCAAAGGTGTTTCATTAATTAGTGGACCTCTCATTCCCCAACTAAAAGCTTACAAAATGCAATGTAATGATTCCTTAAACTTCAACAAGTAACAAAATAAAGAGGGGATGAGATTGACCAACCTTTAAACTTCTTATAACTAAATAAGTTCTCGCTGGAACTAACATAATTTATCATGACAATTATATACTCATTGTGATCACTGGTATAGTTATTGATAAATGTAACAATTTTATTAATGTGGTAGGGAAGTTCCCAACGTACAGGTGGTATACAAAAGTAGAGAATCTACAAAGAACGTTAATAGTACAGAAGTAGTAATGACGTAATGGTGAACAATTTTTGGGAGAAAAAAGCAAATATTAAAAATTTGTCATGCACAAAAATAGTACTAGTTACCAGTAAAATACCGGGTGAAATCAAGGAAGTTAAAAGAAAGGTCACAGAAAACATCTCAAAAAACAAGGTCACAGAAAACAATGCCAACTGTAGCCATACCATACACAGAGCTGCCAGTGTGGCATTGCCATATAATTCCAGTTGGGACTGTAGCACAGACTGGTAATTGGCTATAAGTTGCATGCTTATTAAGTAACTCCACCGGACCCACTACAAGATTCTCTTTTTCCTATGCCTATAAAATATCACAGGTTTAATCATGAGATCTAATAGGGTAACTAGGTTAATTAGAGGTCCTGCACAAGTCTGTTCACAAACTGATATAATGCTTTACGAGTTTATGTGACCAAAACTGACAGGACCCTAGTCTTCCTCTTTGTGCCAGGACATTCCAACACCAACAAAAATGAAAGAAAGTCAACATAGTCCTGAAATTGCAGGCAGTCTCGCTACCTCTTTGGTTTAGTTTCCAGCTTGAGGCGCGTTAAGCCCTCAAGCTAGGTGCAGAACAAGTAGTGTGCTTCACTTCACTTAAGCAGCACTTCAGTGCCAGCACCAAGGCAGTAAGACACGCAACTCATCCCATGAACTTTGATTTAGAGAGCGACACTAAACAATAAATGCTTCACCTAACTGTTTTCTTTTACAAGTTTTTGTTTATCTTACTATTTGGATTTACAGTTATTATCCTTGGACTACATATATGATTTTTATCTTTCCCTACAACTGCACCATTTTCATTAAAGCCCACACTTTATTTAAGCTTTACGCTTAAAGCCCCAATTGACTTCAACACTTCTTTTCTCTTTTGGACTTTCATAATACTAGTTGTCTGCTCCTAATAGTGCGTTCAAGTTACTACCACACAAAGAGATAAGGTGCATCTTAGAAACAGTGAGCTGAATTACTGGGACTCTGCAAAAGCTGCCTTTTTCAAGAGCAGAAACTGAAATTTCTATAATATTATGTCTACCTGAATACTGCAATCACGTTCTCCAAAGTGCACGACATTACCATATTTATCAGCCAAAACCTGCATATGACAATAGTTGTGAATCAGCAAGGCTGAAATCAGACCAACAACAACAAACCTAGTGTAATCTCATAGGTGGGTCTGAGGAGGATGGTGTGTACGCAGCCTTGCCCCTACCTTGTGAAGGTAGAGTGGTGTTTCCGATAGACCCTCGGCTCAAGTAAAACATATCATAAATATGAAAGAAAATACAATAATGAAGAAATCATGCTAAAAATAAAGGAGAAGAACAGTAGCAAAAAGACAAATAAGACGTAACTAAAGCAAAGGAAACAACCATTAATAAAATTGAAGAAGGCTGAAATCAGACCCTCCAAGAATATTGACTGTAATAGAAAAAATCAGAATGGTAATAATTCAACTGACACATATAGACAGATAAATATATACCTACATAATCAAGAGATATATTTGCATATTCAATCAATACACTTTAAATTCATTTCAGTTCTAAGGACATCATACCCCGATAATGTGGCAGCATTTTTCTCACATTCAATAATGAAGTTATGCACACTCAATCCAAGCACGAAAAATAAGGGAGAAAACCAGCATTTAGGTCATTTTCTCATTGAAAACTTATTTCGCATGTGACATGTACTCAACATGCATCAAATATATGGACAGCTAAAAGGCAAAACATGGAGCAGACTCCAGAACCAATTCATTAAATTTATCAGCAACTGCAGACTCAATGAAGACATATCATCCTTTGAATAAGCTCAGATTTATAAAATAATACATTTATCTTGACTGACATACCCAAAACAGACAAAAAAGAAGGTGAGAGAAGAGATTTGCAGAAAGGAAACAAGATCAAGCATAAGAAATGCCAGCAGCCCCCTTCCCCTCTTCCCTACACCAATTTTCATGCCAAGCAAAGAGAGATGCAAACCTCACTAACTTTTACCCATGTGGGTACAAGGGACCGTGATACCTGCCAAAAGATTGTTTAAGGTACATTGTCCTTTCCAATGAGTGACCGGGTGAAACTTTTGAAATGGCATATCGTTCGACAAACTGATACTTGTTCTTTTAGGGTCTGTTTGGAAAGCCACTGTGTAATTGGAATTTGTGTAACTACTAGGGTAGTAATTACACAGTATAGTAATTAAGATGACCTGTTTGTTTGTCATGATGTAATTATAGTGTAATTACAAGCATACTGTTTGGTTGCACAAGTGTAATTACACAGTTAGATTAAATTTTTAAGATAAAAGTAATTATCAAAATTAATATTTGACAAATATATGTCTTCATAAATGATACTAAATTAAGTATTTAAGATACATATTGTCTTTAAAAGTATGATAATTAATAAATATACATTTTTTACTAATATATAAGTAATAATTGTATATTTTAAATTAATAATATTTTAATTTAATTAATTTTTAACTTTAATTTAAATAAATAAGGTAAAATATTGATAGAACTTGTAATTAAAAGCTTAATATTAATATTATAAACATAATACCATAAAATTATTCACATATTTGACAAAAATAATTTATAATTCAAAAATAAAAAACAATCATAATTAAAAATATTTAAAAAGGGTCATTTTTCAACAATATAAAAAATATAAAAAAACTAAAAAAAATAAAATATTTTAAATTCAAAATTTAAAAAAAAGTAAATATAATACTCTTATGTCAAATTTCAACATAACTTAAAATAAGTTCCAATATAACTTAAATAAATATACTTCGAAAAAGGAAAATAACTCTAAATCATTTAACAATGAAATTCTACATTAATTTAAAAACTAGAATAATAATTTAATTTTGATTTTAAATATTTATGTATTTTTTTAAATTAAAAAAATAAAATTAAAGAAAATAGAAATAAAAGATATGGGCAAGTACATGGAATCACAAGAAATGAAGGTTGGGAAATGAGAAGAAAGAAAATAAATAAAGATAAATAATAGAAAAAATATTTTAAAATAATAAAATTAAAAATAATAACATAAAAAGAAATTAAAATGAAGAAATAAAAGAAAATAAATTAAAATAAAAAATAAAAAATAAAAAAGTAACCTTGTAATTACACCATGTAATTATATGCAATTCTCACCTTCCCTAAGAATTGGAAGTATAATTACACCCTTCCAGTACCTTGTAATTACACCATGTAATTATATGCAATTCTCACCTTCCCTAAGAATTGGAGAGTATAATTACACCCTTCCAATTACACTCAATTCCCTGCTGACCATGTAATTACCTGGCCAAACAAACATGCAAAATTGTGTAATTACACCCAATTACACTCAAACCCAATTATCATGTGGTTTTCCAAACATGCTCTTAATAACTGTTCGTACTAGAACGACTCATCATAGTTAACAGCAGTCAAATGGCATCATTCATCCAACACCAATCACTAAACTGGATTTGAGATGCAAGCATTCTCTGCATCTCGTTTAACAAAAGTTCACAACTGGAGAAAACCTTGTATATTTCTGCTTAAGACTTCATATACAGACATATGTATGTAGAGATTTAAAAGGCTATTTGCGGATATTATACCAAGAACAGTTACTTGCTTTTTTCCTTCTTAACACCAAACATTTATCAAGAATATGAAGAGTTGAAGTTCTAAAAACGACGTATGAAGTACATCATTATCAAATCCACATAACCACCTATTTTTAATAGGTAATTTACATTAAGACCTAATTGCCTAAAACTCCAAAGAATCAAATCCTTTGGCAGAGCAATCACCAGATCTCAGAAAAAATCTCTTTTTAAATGGACTAAGTCGCAAAGATACCTGAAATTCAATATGCCTAGGATTTTGAATGTACTTCTCCAGATAAACACCATCATTTCCAAATGCAGCTGCTGCTTCACTCTTAGCTTGCTGTCAAAGTAGAAAAATTACTGAGGTTAATACAAAAGTTTAGAGCTTTGTCTTGAACAATCGCAGAACTGATAGATCTTTGCTCTTGTCTTTTCTTTTTGTATCATACAATTCGTTGCTGCAACTGAGGAGTCATACTACATCGTTTTGGCTAAGCACCCCTGGGTGCTTCTATCAGTCAAAAACTCTTTACTTATGAAAGAAGATCAAAGGAAAAAAGAAACGATAGAGCTTTTGTTGCTTCATGGAATCTGATTGCCTTTACGCAAATGGGCTTGAGGATCTTGAAGTATGGACAATAGATCGAAAGGGAAATGAGAAACCATCACGAAATGTGCATAAGGTGATGTACAGTGTGCAGATTGAATATAGATATAACTTAAATATACATTGAAAAAACATTAGAACATAATAATTGCAAGAAAAGGCAAACATAGCAACCATACAGTCACATAGCATGAGTAATACAACATCCATCCCTGTGAAAGTTAGAAGATTCCAATTGGATGAGGTTAGTGAAGTCTTGACATATTTAGCAAGTGAAAAATATGAGGAATGAAGACTTTCATACAAACATTTGAACATAAAAATCCTTCACAATGAGTGAAAACATGTTATTGACTGACATGAGAAGTGAAATTTACTACAAAGAGATTACCTGTAACAACTTGACAAACTCATCAGGTTCTTTAGCAAGACGCATTCCACGACCACCGCCACCAGCTGTTGCCTTCAAAACATAATAGACTTCTCAAGTTCAGCGATAACCATTCAGCCACTGAAATTAATTCCAGTATCTTTTTTTCGATTCAAAAGCTTTATAATTATGCTTTAAAGCTTCTCTTCTTTGTTATTGGTTATTATATTCAAGAATAAAAGTAACTAAACCAAAGCAGGCTGATGTGAGTAAGATACAGTGACAGATGTTTTTAATTGTTCTGTTGTACAGACAATTCAAACTCTACACTTGCACATTAAAACAGCCTAGATTGACTAGAGCTCAATCCAATCCAATAAAGTTTCAAACTGGATTGTATCAAGTTAGAAAACCTGGTCCAGTCTTGATTATACCTTAGTATGAACTGTTAAATTTTCACCCATCTAGTTCTAGGACTTTTATAAGATATGGATCTGTTCATTTATCCCATCAGCAAGCTTTATAAGGATCTTCATTTGTTGAAGATATAATTAAGTAAATAAAGGTATCAAAGCAAGCATCAAGAGCTTCTGGGTTCGAGTCTCGCCACTACCCATTATAACAAGAATTTCGACAAGTTCTTGGCTGATAAAAAGAATCAGACCTCATGTGAAGGGGCATGTTGAAGACATAATTAAGTAAATAAAAATGTGTTGGTCTCTAACCGCTTAACCTTTTAAAATGAAATGGTCACACACTTTAACATCATCAATTGAAGGATAAAAACACGTCAAAGTTTGATTCTAAGACAAAAACTCTGGTTAGATGAATATTTCTCATTAGTTACCAAAAGGAAGAGAGAGGAAGAAAGATGCATAACAAGGAAGACAATGACAAACAGAAAAGAGAGAGCAGAAGAAAATGAATGGACTTGAATTTTCTTTTCTTCTTCTTTTTGATGAAGTCAAGATTTTATTAATGAGATGGAGATATCCCAATGCAGAAAAGGTAAGAATCTTACAAAAAATGACTTAAGAATCAAGGAAAGGAGATAATAAAAGACAAAAGACTATCAGAGAAATGGAGAAACCCGGAAATATTGTTGTAGTTGTTTATTCTTCCACTCAGTCATTCCTACTTATTTAATTAAATGCACTTTCGTCAAACATAACGCTTTACCTCACTTAACAGTTCATCTTATTATGTTATGTTGCCAAAAGTTGATGCAGGTGAAGGAAAAATTGTGAGGCTATTTTCTAATAAGATCCTTCCAAATAAGAGGTCAACTAACATGCCAAAACCTAGTTGGACAAGCATTAGTTCTTAATTGAATCCTCCACCTGCCAAACTGTTAAATACTTTTTATCCGGATGCTCCTTTTGAAACAAATCATTAATCCTAAGATCAAAAGAAAAGAGGTTCAACTAACAGCATGTAGAAATATGAAACCATATCATTACAAGAGAAAAATCACCCAAAGTAGAAAAGCAAGATTTCATGTCATATACTACTCCAGCAGCTAAAGAAGCCAAACTATACAAGAGATCAGAGTAGTAGCAACAAGAACCCTCAGCCTGACTATGCAGAAAGCAGAAGACTCCCCAAGTCATCCACAAAAGTCTACACTCCTGTAGCCACAACAAGCATAGGAGAGCCAAGGCTAATACAAGCCAACCAGCAAGACACAAGTCTTCAAATGCGGAAAAGCATTGAAGACTCAAAATGTCATTATGTAGCTCCGAACTGCTGTCTTCAGCAAGACTAGCAGGGAACGAAACACAACACTTTGTAGATCCCTAGTAGAACAACCATGAATAGTTTTCTAGAGTAACTTCCTTTATGATTAAAGATACCTTGATCATCACAGGGTAACCAATCTCCTCAGCCAGCTTCACTCCTTCTTCAGTAGTCTGTATGGGATTATCTAGTTATTCACAAAGCATATCAAACTAGTGTGTGCAAGTATCAGTGCCAATGAGAGGAAATATGACCCAAAGAAAGATGGATTGACCACGCTAATACCTGCAGTAGTCCATCGCTTCCTGGTACAGTTGGAACACCAGCGTTCTTCATTGTTTCTCTGGCAGTCGATTTGTCACCCATGACTCTAATGCTGTCTGGCTGCAATTTTGAGATCGATTTTCTATATTTATGCAACACTGCAATTTTTTACAATGATGCATGTGCATTTTTTCATGTTTGAATAACCATACTTTTTTCAATTTTAGTAAAATAAAAAATTATCTATTCAACCGTGAGGTCATGTGGCCTAATGGATAGTCTAAAATGTAGGGGCAGACCCCACTTATGGGGGACTATATTGGGTATGTTGTTGTTGTTGTTGTTGTTGTAAAAGACAATATAAGTAGTGTCTTTTACAATTTTAGGTATCTATTTGTGCTTTCGAAAGTGGATTTTATGATGGATGATAAGTTTATTTTGTCTGAGAATGGTAAGGAATAATTTTATGATGATGATAAGAATATGCTTAAAAGACAAGAAAGCTAGCTAAAACAAGAAGGGTCTAGCTAATACTTAGGTACTTTAGAATGAAGAAAAAACATTGGCTTGGAAAGAATTTCAGGATGAAATGTGTGTAGTTAACAGAAAATGCTTTCCATGTAAAATATATGCCACGGGAGGACAATAACTTCCTTAACTAATGGGTGAAGTTACTTTTATTTCTAAATATCATAAACGCTGACTCCATATCACTTATATCAACAAATACAGACATTATTTTCAACCTTTAACTCAAACCATTTTCATACCCTATTCTTTACCTTGTATGATTATCATATGCAACCTACTTTTGTATTTAAAAACTAGAGGATGATCCAAAAATGATTTTCACAAAGTGAAACATACATTTTTCTTCAATACCAAACGCACTACTCACTGGAGACTACAGATCATATCACATATTACAAAATGAGTATCTGCACGAACTATTCATATGTTCAAGGGAACTCAATTTGAGTTAACATAGTTCTAAGTGTTCTAAATTTCCTCAGCATATCTTGTTTTTGACCAAAATATTTGACTTGGTCATTAGTATTCCAATTTGCCAATATCTGTTTGGCTCACTGTTTTTCCTTCACTATAGACATAATTATCATTCAATTTCAAAAAAAAACGTAATTATCAAATTGACAGATCATTAGTACTTCATGCTGACATGCAAGGGCATCTATTTCAAATGAATTAGACATAATACATGGTACTGAACAAATTTCCTTACTCCAAGAACAACTAAGTCAAGTGTAAGAGAGGGAAAGATTCCTTCTAAAAGATTGAACCAGACAAAAAAAATTAGAAGTATCCAAAAACAGAGTATAGCCGAATCACTCACATTTGGCCCAATGAAGTTGATTCCATGTTCTCTGCACATCTCAACAAAAACTGCATTCTCAGAAAGGAAACCATACCCAGGATGCAGCATTGTACATCCACGACTGATAGCAGCAGATAAGACATTTGGGATCACTAAATACCTGCAGAAAAAGAGAATGTGATGGTCTTCATGCTTTGTTGATACTACAAACTTTGATATACTGACTTGGGATAGAAAGCTAGGAATATGATTACAAATACTTTTTTCAAAAGTTAATCATGCACCTCCCATTGATGTATTAAGAAAATTATTAAATTACAAATAAATGAAGAAAAAAATAAAAACAAAATTATGAAAAGAAACAAAACAGAAGTGACTGAATGATGTGACGTTCCAATGAAATGAAGAGAATACAAGCACGCGAAGGATGTATATTTTTTTTTAAAAGGATCTAAAAGGCGAGTGATTGATTAAATTTAGACAGTTCTGATTGGAAAATGATTTGTATTAACTTACGATTGGTTGCTTGGTGCTTCACCAATGCAAACAGATTCATCAGCTAGCTTCACATGTAAGGCATCTTTGTCTATGGTTGAGTAAACCGCAACACAAGGAATTCCCATCTCATGAGCTGTCCGGATCACACGAACAGCAATCTCTCCTCTATTTGCTACTAGAATTTTCTCAGCACGACATGTTGCAGCAAGAGCACCGCTACGTTTACTAGATTTCGTACTAATTCTACATGCGTGAGCTCTCTGCCGAGGAAAATTTATCCTTCTCCCTGCCAAAAAGTTACATTGCGAGCTCCTAATACCAGTCGTTCTCCCCAAAAATAAGCCCTATTACAAGAAAGAAAAGAAAAAAGCAGAATTGGACTAGCTCAGTAGAAACTACGACAAGAATTCAAGAAGATACAAATCCTAAATAAGGGATAATAACTTGGGGGGCCAAGATGAACACAGGAGCAACATATCTCAAACAACTCAACATTATAAAAATGCTCCAAACAAAGCGAACTGGACTTACGGGAGTCGATGGAATAGCAGATTTACTGCAGATGCCGGTCATGGCAGCTGACTCCATTCCTGATCAATGTGGCTGATTACTGTTAAGAACAATGCAATGCAGCACAAGATAAGATAAGAGAAAACAAATCTTTTAACGTTTAACTCAATATCCACGAAATGAAAAGCAATAATAATAGAAGAGATTAGACCTGAGATTGGCTTTGTCAAGATGGTTGGCTCTGCCAGAGAGAAAGCAAAAGGGTCGGGGTAGTAAACGGGAGGGACAGAAAAGGTAGATTTGAAGAAAATTGGTGGCGATGAAAACGAGAAAGCACACTGTTGAATGCTCCGCCCAACTGTTGAGATGGGTTTAAGAAGTGGCTCTTCGGCTTAAACCGTTAAAGCCTCAAAAGACCAAAGTATGCTTTTGCTCGACAAAATTGCAAAACTAGCCTCCAATCTTGCCCTTACTGTACTCTCAATTTTGCCGGAAGTGTCTGGGAGGCCCTTATATTTGTCTCAAATTATCATCCTGACTCCTGCACTCTCAATTTTGCCAACAGAACATTTAAACCTATTAGAAATAAGCATTTTAAACTTTTTTTTGTCTGGTTAGTAGTGTGTGTAATACAACTTATACACGTTAAATTTCATGTCATTTTTAAATGTCACATAAGATTAAAAGTTAAAAGCTGAATTAATCCCCATTTCAATTCCATTTTCTATTTTTTCGACTTGGGTCTCGATTTTGCTCATAATTCTTGATCGTCTTTTCCACTAATTTTCATGGTGATTGAGTTATATTTACAGGCTATAATGGTAACTTTTTTCACCTCTTCTTACTTTATTTCTCTTACTAGTTTTCGAACACGTACGCTGCACATGTATTCATACTAATTAATATAATCTTTATAACTTTTAAAAATAATATTAGAGTAAGGGCAATGAGTTGCACAAAATTTTAAAGGGAAGATTGCATGATCAAATTGATAAATAGTGAGCTTATATCATCAATACTATTATCGTTGTATGTTGCACGTGTATCCGATACAAAAGTATTTGAATAGAAATGCTGAAACTGCATGTCATATCTCTATTTATAGAGGAGGTGTAAGGAATTATACTAATTATACGATAAGAGAGAAATAAGAAGCAAAAAAGAAACCACAAAAAATCATGCACAAGAGGAAAAGATTAGTTGTGTGCTTTAGTTTCTAAACAAAAACAACTCAAGCATAATTATTTAACTCAATTACATTCTTAAAAGATAATTCTCAAAAGATGAAGATACATAACAAATATAAAGGAGAATTCTACTTGCCTATCTATTACAGAATTTACTAAGCAAGTACTCTAAATTAAAACAATAATAATGTTTAATGAGAAAAAGATAATTAACTTGTATAGAATGTGAAATCACTTACCAAATGTTAAATATCTTTATATATCTTAAATAGAGAAAGGGAGTGAAGAGAAAAACAATAACTACATCTACAAGTATATAGAAACTTTCATTTTCTTTCCTTATAATTTTTCTTTCCTTTTTTTCCCTTTATTGAGAACGCCTGATGAGAGAAGTAGATCCCAACAACATTGAGCCTCAAAATAGAGTTTGTATTCAAATTCCTACTCAACATGGTGCCTTAAGGAGAATCTGATGCCAGTTTCTAGCAGAAGTAGCGCGACAAAAGCAATGCAGAGCATTCACCAAAAAATAATGTAAGCAAAAAGAATGTGCGACAACCAGTGACTGCATGATGCATCTAATATATTTATGTTATGTATAATTTTTAGATTGATGATGATGATGATGATGATGGTGATAATGATAATAATAATGATAATAATAATAATAATAACAACAACAACAACAACAACAACAACAACAATAAT
>JACEIK010003594.1:6102-22804 GCA_018107945.1 Datura stramonium | reverse complement strand
TTAAGTAATACATCTTTCGAAAAAGAAATTTTAATTTTTCTTATCTCAGATCTTTCAAAGTGAGTGCTCAAGGCAGAGACTCGTGCTGATAACGTGTTATAAAATAATAAAACAAGAGGAAGAATATTTTAGAGAAAGGGAGAAGAGAGAATTTCTTATTTCTCTTGATGAGATGAAATACAATAACAATAACAACAATAATAATCATGATGATGATGATGATGATGATGAGATGATGATGCATATAATGTGTCTGTTTATATAGTAATGTTCAAAATTTAATGGCGAAAAGTTCATTCAAATTTTATAATTAAGGGATAAATGTATGAGTTATAACTGAAAGAACAGAAATGACTTATAATTGAAATGTTACTTAATAAAGAATTTAAAGGAGGAGAGAAAATTAAATAAAAGAAAGATGAGAAAGAGGGTGAAACATGATGTAATATAATTTATCATTAATTCAATTTATTAGGAGAATAAAATTCAAAAATTCTACAAAGGAAGATTAATAATTATTTAGAATTTAATTGGATCTCATTGAATCTCACTCATCCTATTAATATTTTATTTATGTATAATTCATTCGTAAGTTGTTATAATTATTTCTTCATAGTAACATTTAATATACTAATTATTTAAAATTTTATAGGATTTCATTAAATCCCACTTATTCTATTAATATAAGAATTACTAGTAGTCATTTAATAGGGTTTCATTAAATAAGACCCTCACTTTCAAAGGCATTCATAGAATTCAGTCGAGAAGTTGTAAAAAATATAGTCATAAATTTAGATTGTAGTAATTTTAGTATTAGTTAAGGGGTAATTTAGTATAATATAATTGGAAGGGTATTTTCATAATTTAACTTTCAACTATGGGGCTTCTCACTCATATAATAATATGATTTTGTTTATTTTCTCTTTTTTGGTTTGTCATCGTCTTCTTTGTCGGATTTTACTATTTAGGGGTTTTACTCTGTTTCTTAACTATTTGAAGTGTGATAGCCATTTGTTGTATTGTCATTCATGATATGACATATTCCATTATTTTGATTAGATTTTAGAATTAGTTTTATAAAATCTCAAATTCATTTGATATTTTTCAACTTTTTGTGAATTTACATTGGGTATTGTTTATGCTAGTGGTTCACTAAGGTATAGGAGGTTTTATGAAAGAGGAATCTTGAAAACTTTTTCACCTAAAAAATTAGTACTTTTTATTGTATTGTTTATGAATTTGTGTAAATGAACAATATTTTTCAATTATTCATTGATATCAATATTTTCTTGGTCAATTTGAAGTATGTAAGAAATGACTTTAGAAATAGTTATACTTCAAATGCACTGCAATGATTGTTTTTTATCTGATTCTGACCTAAGATATACTAATAGAATATCTAGGTCTGAACTATTGAAAATTGATGTAGATGAGCTTCATATTATGTTGTTTCACAAATTAGCTTGAAACTTTTGGGTGTAAAGTTAACAAAAAGGATGCTATTACATATAAAATACTGATGTTGATGTGTTGAAATTTCTTAATAGTTTGAGAGGTGGTGACTTGTTGATGTTTATGTGGTACATTTAACCAATACATCTCTGATTGTTGAGGATATAAAAGAAGTGCAACAAGCCCAACTTTTAACCCCACAAAAGGTGCCACGACCCCAAAAGGACGGGACATGCGGGTACCTACATCGACTTTAACTCGATAAGAAAACCCTTTTATTAAAACAACACACAAAGAAAATTAAATGCTCATTAACTCGCATATTATAAAATATTTCTAATCTTTAAATATAAACCTCTTTTACTCCGAACCTGACTCCCCCAAGATCTATCTAGACAAGTACAAGAGCTCTATCATAATACATTAACAAGATAAAATGACACAACTTCATTTGCGAATAAAAATATGAAAGATGATACTGAGTACTCCACGTGAATCATGAAACTTCAAACCTACCACAGCCTACACCCAAAAAGGTGTAGCAAGATAGTATTAGTACAACACGTACCGGTAGGCATCATCGACCGACAGAGGTTAATTCATATAACAACATATAGATTAACATACAATTGACTTTAATGAATTAAACAACTACTCTACTTATGCAATAATCCATTAAGTTTATTAGCTACCATATCGTCTCTTATAACTTGTCAATTTTTCATACAAGCACCCTACCACTCTAGCCTTCGCCTAAATTCTTAGTCTGCCTCCTTACCCCGCTACTGCGGGTATGTCTAATCACTACAGCGGTCTCTCTACAGCGGCAACTGGCCCGCTGCAGCGCCACCCTTCTTAAGTAGTATCCCTGACTAGTTGATTCAGTTCTCTTTTATTCCACCATATAATATTATAGCACGTCTACCTCATTTACCATTTCACTATCATTAACCTAGTGCATTTCTATCATTTATTGATCTATTTAATTACTTACAGGATTTTCTGAATCTCCTTAAATTAGTGCATTATTAATAAAGTTAAATCCGTCATGCTACCTTCTAAAACCCACAAAATCACTTTAACCAAACATTTAATCAAAATTACAAATTAAGTAGCTCAAGAACACACAGGAAAAACATCAAATCATACTGATAGAGTCAATTCCTCTGTGATTAAATACATATACATACTTGTTTCTCTACATCATAATCATGTCATATAGTACCATACAAGTATTTCATTCGAACCGTGTCTCTCCCATCATACCCGAATCATTTTGGTATATCTTGTATCCCACATGTATACCTGTACCTCCTTGTAATTGCATCCGTATGTATATCATACCATACCGGCATGATCTCTATCTCACAATCATACCATCGATGATATGTCGGGCACACGTCTCCGTCACATCAATGTACACATATGTCGAAGGGTCTTATGTTTGCGCTTTCAGTCATGACCTGCAGGAGACTCTAGAAATCCATGTACCATACACCCAGTCGTATGAGACCTTTATCATACCTGTCTATGTACTCATGCCTATACACCCAGCTGTATGATCATTTAGTAATACCTGTCTGTGTACCCACTCATACCGCTTGCCTAGATGCTCACCTCGGGCACAAGCCACTCATATCCAAGCCCTCCCTCACAGCATGATCATACAATTTGCTCATCCAAGTTCTCATCTCAGTCCCAGTCCTCTCATTCTCAACATGTCAAGGATTTAACTTCCCATATTACATGCCACTTCAGTTACTCACTTACATATGACAGACTTCACTTATCAATTCAAGAGCCATACATCACAGTTCAAATAACAACAAATCACACACAACAAGAGTTACACAACACCAAGCATAGCACAATCCTAGCTCGAGGCTATTTCATGACCAGTTAATTATTACATCATTTATATCGAAATTTTCACGATGAGGTACAAAACTGGCCTGCTCGCGAGATTGGGCTCCGCTGCAGCAGCATCATCCGCCACTGTGGTCTCACTGCACCAGTTCTCGAACCGCTACAGCGATACTATTAAGGTAGTACTTTGACCCATTTTTCCTCATAGATTTCCCATGAATTGTATCTTTGCAATCTCTCACCCATTATACGTAAACTACATTGATTCATCTCTGTAATCACCCTACCTTCATCCTCAAGCAATGACAATCGAATTGATACTAGCCAAACAAGCATAGAACATAATGTAACAAATAAAACTTACTAGCCCCGTAAATCGCTTTCTCCCACAATTTATGGGTCATGATTCAAGCCATACAATAATTATAACCTGCCCCTCAATGTTCAATTTCCTCATTATATATTTAATGATTCAAGGCTAATTTGATTCAGTGTTAAAAATTCAGACAGGAAAAGAAAGGCTATATGTATCACAAGCAATGTCCGAGGACCAATGCGCCTCAAATCTACCCACTACCCTATACACCATTATCCAAGGTCTACTCCCTTAAAACTATAACCTACAGAATTTTATAACACCGGGATATCATCACCCCTTCTTTATTTCCTTCACCCCAGATTCTTACTGATTATATTCATTCAATGGCAATTTATTCAGATTCTCCCCTCTACTCATCAATAGCACATCAATTACACGCACATATATATTTCGCTAATCAAAGTCTTATAAGAAGATGAGTAATCCATAGCCTATCTAGGCACCAAGCTATCATCGAGATATTCTCAGTTGCATGTGTGTCTACAGTTTCAAGTTCTTGTGGAAAATCCTAGCTACAGAGGGTGAAGTTTGCCTTCTCTAGCCTCATAGTTTCTCTCTTTATCCCAAAATCCTATTTCCTATTTTATGGGTATTTTTATTCAGTCCCTTTAGGAGAATAGGTTTTTAAATCCTAATCAGGACAAGATTTGTGGTATGCTGATCCGCATCACCCACTACAGCGAGGATACTATCACTGTAGCGAATTCGCTACTGTGGAAATTCAGCCCATTGCAGCGATTTCATGGTTGGGTTCACCTGATTTCATGTTATATGCCAGGAATCCAAGGATCAGACCCGGGAGTCAAACAGGAAAAATTTGGAAAATATTGCAACAGTGCAGGACGAGTCGTTAGAAGACTCGTGAGGAGATCCCACGAGTCGTCAGGGGGCTCGTGGGAAGGCTGGACTGCGTTGAGGAGTTGAGGTCCCCACGAGCGTGGGAATGACTCGTGGTCAGCTACCACGAGTCGTCAGATCAACCATGGGATGAGGTTGGGGATCAAATATGAGGTCTGACCAGTGTACTTAACGGATGGGATCCCACGAGTCGTGATCAGTCCCAACGACTTGTGAGGTGGGTCATGAGTAAGCCTATGGAATTTTAATTGAGGCTGAGGTGGTGTACTTGACGGGCGACACGACGAGTCATTTCCCGTCCTTATTAAATGGGACTCCGCGCTGCTAGATAAGAAATTGTCCTATGAGGAAGAGCGTTTAGCAATATTGGCTAGGGAGGTCCAAAGTTGAGATCAAAAGAAATTGTGACGGTAAAGGTCCAGTGGAAGAATCATCCTATAGATAAAATCACTTGGGAGAATGAGGCCGATATGTGGATCAAATATCCTCAATTGTTCATGGAATATGGTACATTCTCTTCCCGACCTTGTAAACCATTTGGGGACGAATGGTGTTTTAATTGGTATCTGATATAAGAACCCATTTGTCATTACATGGAGGGGGAGAAACTAACCTACAATACTCTAAATGAGGCTAGACGGTAGTTAGAGAAGTGTGATGGAGGGAACTAGTGTAATTGATGATTTTGTGGAGGCTTAGGTTTTGGGAAACCGTTTCAGCAATAGTTTTTCCACTACAACGAGATCGTGGTGACAGTCAAAGTCTTTCCATAACGGATCACAAAATTTATCTCTAGATCTGCTGTAGTGGTTTGTTGACCACCATAGTGGGTCTACTGCAGTCGAAATATGACCACTGCAGTGGACTACGGGAATTAGAAAGTGGGTTTATGTGGGATTTTGTGAGGTTATACCACATTATTTAGAAAACATGAAATTTGAAATTTTGTATGTGGATTCTCCCTCCAAAGCAGTTGAACTTCTTCCCTAAGGTAAGTCTGTAGGCAATTCCTTTCCCTATTTGATTCCTCAACACCCTAGAATCGTAGGGTAGCCCTTAATGGTGATTTCTAAGATAAGAAACCCTAGGTTCATAGACTAGGAATAGATCATGAGGAGTTAATGGGGTAGTTGATTAGAGGTTTATAGAGGTAATGATCATTCCACAAGATTTAATTGCTAGAGATCGTGGGTTTGTGGGAATTGACGCCTAGAACTCGATGGAATTGGGGTCTTACTTTTAAAGTGCCCTAAAGGGAAGGGTTTGAACTTCTAAGACCCTTATCCGAAGATTAAATAATAAAATTACTCTATAATTATTGTTGTAGATTTTGAGCATTCTGAGGCTTTAAGAAAGGGCCAGGCTCCCGCGGAGTAGCTGATGTGCTATGAGATTACAACACTTTCGATGCTTAAAACTGGTAAAATAACATGGAATTAGGTATGTTTATATGGATATGAGGTGCTTTTACTTTGTTTTCAGGGAAAATAGGCTTTGGAGTGAAAATGTGCAAAAGTTGCAGAAAAGAGGCACAGTACTGATCTAAGTACAAGCCATACCAAGATTGTACGAGCCGTACTGAGACTCGTGGAAAAGCTCAGAAGATTGGTACAAGGAAAAGGAAAAGTATGAGCTGTAATTTGAGTCGTAGAAAACCCCAGAAAAAATTTGCATAATTGAAGTCTCCTAATAAGGGTAGCAATTACGTATCGTAGCATCTACCTACAACCTATACCAGGAGAAGTGGAGAACTTCAGTGATTTTTAGGACTTGGTAGATCTCTTGTTACGACAAATTGTTATGAGTTGTAGGAGCAAGATACGAGGCATACCAAGAAATTCGTAGAATTCTTCAAAAGATGCCAGAGTTCTCAGAGCCAAACCACGACTTGATTATACGACTTGTGGAATCATGTTACGAGTCGTACCAGATGTCAACAATTATAAAATTATACAGAAGCCAAGAGATTTAAGAGACAAGGCATGACTTGTACAATCCTGTTACGGGTCGTAGGAGGAGTCATAGGAAGTGTCGGCGCCAGATTTGGTTATTTCCCTGTTAACTTAGGAAAAGAATTTTATTACCAGTATAAATACTTTTTAGGTTTCTTTTAGTTCATAATTCATTATTAGAAGTTAGGACGAGTTAGAATACGATTATTATCAAGTTGTAATTAGTTTTTGATCATATTGGAGAGCAATTCTTGAGATCATAACTTGGATTCTCTCAACTGTTCTTGAAATTATTCATCATCTTTTCTTGCAATATTCAAAGAAGGTTTTCTTTCAATCATCGTTATAAGTATTTAATTATGTGTTTGTCTATGAATACTAATCATAATATTACAATCATGAGAGGCTAAAACATCAACAACTAGGATTGTGGGAACCATGGTGGATTAATGAACTAGGGTTATACGAAGTGATTCAAAACCAATGCACGCTTGTATTGTATGCTCTTCATCTTTAATGTTTCTTAACGAAGCACAACATTAAGACTTGCCTGAATTCTTTACTTGCTTTAACCTAAAGAAGTAGAAATTAGGAGAAGAGAATTACAACAAAGCCTTGATTTTTATGATCATTGTATAACTTGAGTTGCAGTCGCTGGATAATTAATTTGGAACAAATTTACAATGGTTAACTTGAAATAGCTCATGGGACCTAATCCGGTGATTGAGTATAGTCATCCAATAGGGACGAACCAATTGTTTGGATGAACCATAGTTATTAGTTCTACAAGTAAGAATTGGGATAAATAAGAAGGTAAGCCCGAAGTAGTTATGAACCCATGGGCAACACTTACCTTCGTTAATTGCATATCTTGATAAACAACAACTGATTTTCACTCTTGTTTTACAATTATTTTTCTTTAATCCCCGCAATTTGGAGATAACATACTAAAAAGCATAAATACCCACATTAGTCTATTTCTTACCATATTCCCTATGGTTTGGACCCCAACCTTTGTTGGGTTCTTTATTGATAATGTCCGCTTCATACTTTGTTAGGAGTGTGAGTTTGTGCATTATCAAATAGTGGTGTCCTTGCTGGGGAATATGGTTAAGATTAGATTAATTGATTGTGTTTAACTTTTAGTTGTTATTTCCCCATTTATGTTTTCTTTTTTTCCGTCTTTGATTCATTTAGGTTACACCAAGAAAGCTACCCCTGTGAGCACTTAGATGGAAAACAAGAGGCTGTTAGTGCCCATGGGAGAAATGATGAATATTGATACACTAGCAGTCGTCTGATGAATTATGAGGGAGATGGAGTACCGGGGTACACGAAACTGGTAAATGCTCTAGAAGGAATGGGTCGTATCACTTCATACCAAAGAAGTTAGATTTCCACTTAAAGAACCATGTAACTTCACCAGCAAAGGCATCAGTAGAGGTACAACCAATCCTAGAACTTAAGGCATTACCTCCCCACCTAAAATATGTTTTTGGGGGAAAACAATACCTTACCAGTAATTATTGCAGCCGACTTGACAGACTAGTTGTAGAAGATTTGGTCACTGTATTGAAAAGGCAAAAAAGGTAATCAGGTGGACCATAGCTGACATTATCAGGATCCCTCCAGGGATATGCACTCATAAAATCCAAGTCGAGCCAAATTGTGTACCAAGAGTAGAGCATCAGCGACGACTGAATCCACCGATATAAGAAGCAGTGAAGAAGGACATTATTAAATGGCTAGATGTTGATGTAGTTTACCCCATTGCAGATAGCAAGTGGGTAAGTCTGGTACAATGTGTGCCAAAGAAAGGTGGGATTACAGTGGTGCCCAATGAGAAAAATTAGTTGATACCGACAAGACCAGTCACAATTGGTATGTATGTATGAATTACTGAAAGCTCAACATTGGACCCTGAAGGATCATTTTTCAATGAAATTCATGGATCAGATGCTTGATAGGTTGGCAGGTAGAGGATGGTACTGTTTTCTTGATGGTTATTCAGGGTACAATCAGATCTCTATAGCCCCGGAAGACCAAGAGAAGACCACCTTCACTTGCCCGTATAGAACATTTGCTTTCAGGAGAATTCCCTTTAGGTTGTGCAATGCATCAGCCATATTCCAGCACTTTATGATGTAGATATTCTTAGATATGGTAGATGATACCATCGAGGTATCTATGGAAGACTTCTCAGTTATGGGTAAACCATTCGAATCTCGCCTCAAGTATTTGGGCAAAGTGTTGAACAAATGCAAAGAAGCTAATCTGGTCCTAAATTGGGGGAAATGTTACTTCATTGTCAAAGAAGGAATAGTCCTAGGTCACAAAATCTCTAAAAAGGGGATAGAGGTGGACAAGGAGAAAATTAAAGTAATAGCAGAGTTGCCACCGCCTATTTCCATAAAAGGGGTCAGAAGCTTTTTAGGGCATGCAGGATTCCAAAGGAGGTTCATCAAGGACTTTTCAAATATTACACAACCATTGTGAAAACAACTCGAGAAAGAGGTGAAGTTTGTATTTGATGAGGCATGTCTGAAGGCCTTTGAGTGCCTGAAGGAGAAACTCACCACTGCTTCTATTATAATAGCTCCAGATTGGTCTCTTCCATTTGAGTTAATGTGTGATGCTAGTGGGGTGGTCCTCGGTGCCATCTTGGGCCAACAAAGAGCGAATATTTTTCATCTGATCTATTATGTTAGTAAAACACTCAATATAGCACAAAAGAACTACACGTCACTGAACATAAGCTGCTAGCAGTGGTCTTTGCATTTGAAAAGTGTCGGGCATACTTGCTTGGAACTAAGGTAATTGTCCATACAGACCATGCTTCTTTGAGGTACCAAATGTCTAGAAAGAATTCTAAACCCAGGTTCATCAAATGGGTGTTATTGCTCCAAGAATTTGAGTTTAAGGTAAAAGACCGGAAAGGAATAGAAAATCAGGTAGCCGATCACTTGTCTAGAATGGAATCTATGGCTAGATAAAAAGAGAGATTAATATCAATGATGCTTTTCCAGATGAAAAAGTATTAGCTGCATCTCAAGACATGATCCCTTGGTTCGCTGACTATGCAAATTATTTGGTCAGCAACATGATCCCAATAGATATGACACCCCAGCGAAAGAATAAATTCTTGTTTAATGCTTGGAGGTATTATTAGGATGAACCATACTTATTATGCATTTGTGCATATGGTTTGATTTATAGGTGTGTGCTAGAGGTAGATATGTTGAGCATTCTGGAGGCTTACCACTTGGCCTCAGTTGGGGGTCATCATAGTGGTATCTGAATTGCGCACAAAATTCTGCAGTACGAGTATTATTGGCCCTCTATTCACCAAGATGCTTATGATTATGCCAAGGCATGTGATTAGTGCCAAAGACAAAGTGGCATTACTCGTAAGCATGAGTTACCATTGACCCTTATCCTGGAAGTTGAGTTATTTGATGTATGGGGTATTGACTTCATGGGCCCATTAGTTAGCTCATATGGAATGAAATACATCTTAGTAGCAGTGGACTATGTCTCAAAATGGGTAAAGGCTATTGCACTACCTAGAATTAAGGAAAAAGTGTCACAATATTTCTTCAGAAGAATATATTCGCTAGGTTCAGTACTCCTAGAGTAATCATCAGTGACGGTGGATCACACTTTTGTAACCACCTCTGTAGAACTCCACTGGAAAAATATGGCATGAAGCATAAGGTGGAAAAACCTTACAATCCTCAATCAAGTGGGAAAGTAGAAGTGTCTAACAGGGAGATAAAGACTATTCTGGACAAAATAGTGAATACCAACCGGATAGATTCGTGTAGGAAGCTTGATGATGTGCTGTGGGCATATCGAACAACGTATAAGACCCTCATTGGCTCATCTCCATATTTGCTAGTCTATGGAAAATCATTTCATCTGGGGTAAAGTTAGAGCATAAGGCATTATGGGCTCTGAAAAGCTGAACTTAGATTGGAATAAAGCAGCCAAGTTGAGACTCGACCAGCTCAATGAGTTAGATAAACTCCGACTTAGAGATTAAAAGAGTGCATCCATTTATAAAGAAAGAATGAAGATATATCATGATAGGAAGATTTCAAAAAGGGAGTTCCATGTTGGTGATTTAGTCTTACTATTTAATTCAAGGCTCCATCTGCATCTCAGAAATTTGAAATTTAGGTGGATGGGACCATATAGAATGGTGAATGTGTCCCCACATAGTGCAGCGGAGCTTTAAAATAAAGATGGTAAGAGGATCAAGGTGAATGGGCAAATGATAAAGTTGTATCTGTGAGACAACGAGGAAATAAAAGGAATTGAGGCGGTGTACCTTGATGATGCCTGAAGAATCATGGAAGTTACATCATGCCGCAACATTAAATTAGGCACTGCATGGGAGGAAACCCATGGAAGGTGAAGTTTGAGTAGTCACAGGTATGTCTCTTTCCCTTATGCTTGTATATTCTATGCTTCGGGGACGAAGCATGCTTTTCAAAAGTGAGGGGTGTACTTGTAATTTTTTGGGATTTTTGATTCATCCAAAGGTTTTCTTGTTGTATTTCTTTTTCTTCGGGCATGCTATCTAGTATAACCGACATGTTTAGGATGTTTTGTTTAATTAGAAAGTGGCTTAGGATTACTCAGTCAATAAAATGCATTAGTTCTAAAGTTTTGAAATATGACCCTGTTTAAATTTTTCTTGAATGTTAGTTTTGTACTTGTGAATTGCAAAGCATGATTTCTGTGGATCTTTTTATGTCATTTAGTGTATTAGCATGAGTATCTATTTTTGTCATGTATAAGCCGGATAGGTAGAATGAATACAGAACATGTACCATGACTGAGTGAGGAGCAATACATAGTTCAATATTGCGTAGAGGATCTAGAACTTGCCCGGTTGATCTTTACATAGGTTTTAGGATGGTTGGTTCGGAAAGGATCATAGGCCATTTTTGTTTAGCCCGTTTTAGCTTAAATTTCCCTACCAAGATGAAATGATTCCCTTGATCCCAATTTTGAGCCTTAAGTAGACTATTTTTCTCTAATTAACCAATTAACCTTACCCATTTTTTATAATAAAATTATTTTGGCCCTGGTCCCTCCTTAGATGTTGAACCTTAACCTAGGCAAAATGCCTAAGTTGAGGGTAGCTAGAGTTGGGGTGCATAGATCGTGGGGAGGTGAAAAAGGAAAGCAAGGAAAAAGGATTAAAAATGAGGTGTGGTGTGACAACAAAAAAAAGAGCTGAAAAAAATTTAAAAGAAAATACAAAAGAAAAAAATGAATGAAAAAGTTGAAAACATACCATACCCATATGTTGCATAAAAATGGAGAAAAGGGAGGAAAAAGTTGAAAAAAATGAAAAGGGTGAAATAAGTGAAAAGTGGAGCAACAGGTATGTAGTACCAAGGAGGGTTTAATCGCTAAAATCTCATATTTACCATATCCAGCCTGAAGCCTACTTTACAAGCCCAAGAAAGTCCTATAGTGATTCTAGCCTGACTGTCCAAAAAGCCAAAGAAGAGAAAATAAGGGCAAGTCTATGGTATCCGATGTGCAGTATTTGGAACTTTCTTTTGAGAGTGAGAGTCTTACTTGTTTTAGTCCCAAGTTTCATATTTTCATATATATGTGAGTTGGGGACTTCATTTGCTGTGAGCGTACATGAGTTGTGTTTTTTTTGCCAGTTGTCTGTGTGAAAAGCATTGGTAATAACTTGATTCTCTGCTAATAACTAGATGATATATCTTGATCCTTATTTATTATGGTTTGTGGTCACTTAATGTGCATAGCTAATTTGGTTTACATGGAGAAGGGTCAAAAGTTGTTTGTGTTCATAGTGCAAGTTTTGATTGGTGTTGGCTATAGTATCCTAAGTTTATTTTCTAGTTAAGCATCGGTTTTAGTTTTTGTTTTCTTTTCCTGAGAACATGCAAAAGTCTTAAGTTGAGGGTATTGATGTTTTGTGAGATTACAACACTTTCAATGCTTAAAATTGGGAAAATAACATGAAATTAGGTATGTTTATATGGATATGAGGTGCTTTTACTTTGTTTTTCAGAGAAAATTGGTGTTGGAGTGAAAATGTGCAAAAGTTTCAAAAAATTATAGAAAAAAGGCCAAGTACTGATCATAGTACGAGCCGTACCAAGATTGTATGAGTCGTACCAAGATTGTACGATCCATACGGAGACTCGTGGAAAAGCTTAGAAGATTAGTACAAGGAAAAGGAAAAGTATGACTCTCAGTACGAGCCATACCATTCTGGTACGAGCCGTAACTTGAGTCGTAGAAAACTCTAAAGAAATTTGCACAATTGAATTGTCCTAATATGAGTAGCAATTACATATCGTAGCATCTTCTTACGACCTGTACCAGGAGCAGTGGAGAACTTCAGTGATTTTTTGGACTTGGCAGATCTCTTGTTACAACAAGATGTTATGATCCATAGGAGCAAGGTATGAGGTGTACCAAGACATCTGTAGAAATTTTCAGAAGATGCTAGAGTTCTTAGAGTCAAACTATAACTTGATTGTATGACTTGTGGGATCATGTTACAAGTCATACCAGATGCCAACACTTAGCAAATTTTGTAGAAGCCAAGGGATGTACAAGACAAGGCATGATCTATACAATCCTTTATGGGTCGTATCAGGAGTCATAGAAAATGTCAGTGCCAGATTTGGTTATTTCCTTGTTAACTTAGAAAAAGGATTATATTATCTATATAAATACTTTTTAGGTTTCTTTTAGTTCAGAATTCATTTTTAGATGTTAGAAAGAGTTAGAAGAGGATTATTATCAAGTTGTAATTAGTTTTTGACAATAATGAAGATCAATTCTTGAAATCATAACTTGGATTCTCTCAATCATTCTTGAAATTGTTCATCATCTTTTCTTGCAATATTCAAAATGCAGGTTTTCTTTCAATCATCATTGTAAGTATTTAATTATGTGTTTGTCTATGAAATTATAATCTTACAATCATTAGAGGCTAAAACCTCCACAACTAGGGTTGTGGAAACCATGGTGGATAAACGAACTAGGGTTACACAAAGTGATTCGAAACCAATGCCAAATGCTTGTATTGTATTCTCTTCATCTTTAATGTTTCTTAATGAAGCGCAACATTAAGACTTTCTCAAAATCTTTACTTGCTTGAACCTAGAGAAGTAGAGATTAGGAAAATAGAATTACAATAATGTCTTAATTTTTATGATCATAGTATAACTTGAGTTGCGGTCGCATAATAGTTAATTTGGAAGAAATTCATAATGGTTAACTTGAAATCACTCAAGAGACCTAACTCGGTGATTGGGTATAGTCATCCAATAGGGACGAACTAGTGGTTTGGATGAACCCTAGATATCATTTCTACAAGTAACCATTGGGATAGATCAGGAGTGTAAACCCGAAGTAGTTATGAATCCACGGGGAACATTTACCATATTTAATTGCATATATTGATAAACAACAACTTATTTTCACTCTTGTTTTACAATTATTTTTATATAATCCCCTTAATTTGGAGATAATATACCAAAAAGTTTAAATATCGGCATTAGTCTAGTTCTTACCATATTCCCTATGGGTTCCACCCCAACCTTTATTGGGTTCTTTATTGATAGCATCCGCTTCATACTTTGTCAGGAGTGTGAGTTTGAGTGTTATCAGTAGTTGACTTTCACTGCCCTAAAATTGAAAGTAGGTTATCGTTTAGAGGAGTTAGACTTTATATAATGGCATGTATGTTTGTGCAATGATGATATGTTGATTGGTCTGTGGAAATTACTCGTTATGGTGATTTTTTTGCTAAATTATACTGTTGAAGTAATTTGGATATGATGTGGTCATTGAATCAACATGAAACTGCGTTGAGTTGTTAAATTTAGTTCTTTTACATTGCTATTGAGCTGATTGATGATCTATTAATTATTCAAGTGATAGATTGTAAATTCTTGGGTGTATTAATAATGAACCCTGCTATATTCAATTTCTTGAGAATGGTTAGTATAGTAATAATATCCTGATATGAGTGGCTCTTTCCCGAAGGGAGCATCCGAGAGAGCAATATTGGTTGAGTAGCTCATGTGCGAGGGGAGCATCCGTACGAGCATATGAGTGAAAATTTCTAGAGTCCTCTGTAGGTCATGACTAGAAGGGTATTAATAATACCCTCTAGCATGTATGTACATTGATATTGATGATAGAGTTTTTATGGTGATATGGCAGAGGCGTATGCCAGACATGTCACCCTTTGTTCTATTTTATGATGTATTTGTAATCATGTTAAAGACTTGGAATGAGTAAGTGCTAAGTTGTTGAGTTGAGTTTGTGATCTTGTAATTGTAACCTGAATGAGGAAAGTGGAAAAGATTTGAAGTGTGATATGGTTAAACAATTATTGATGTTGAGTTGTTATTTCTTATGATAAATTGCTTAAGTCGCATGTAATGATGAGTAGTTGTGAATTGATGTCAACGACTTGTGTTATATTTGAATGAGTACTAGGATGTGTGAACTACTGAAAACTGGTGAAATGATGAAGGTGCAACTAATTCAAACTACTGCCCAGGGCAGCATTACTGCAGTGGGACTTGTTCCACTATGGTAAGACAGTTGCAGTAGCCAGGTGACTGCTTCAGCGAAAGGCCTAATCCAATGAGCAAGCTGGCTGTCACCTGTGTAGAACTATTATTCTTGAAATGTCTACTATGCTTAAGTATAATATTTTGGAATTGTTTCATATTGTAGTTGCAATGTTATATGTTATTATGTAAGGTCGGTCGATGATGCTGATAACACTCAGACTACACCTCTTACTGAAGTGAGAAGCGGACGTTGTCAATAAAGAACCCAACTAGAGGTTGGGGTCAAACCCACAAGGAATAGGGAGAATTAGATTATAGCCGGTAATTGAACTTGTGAGGTAGTTACTTCAAAATAAGGGGATTCTAAAAGAAATCAATAATTAAAACAAGTATCAAAATTTTGACGTTGAGTCAATATTAAAGGATAACTAGTGTTTGTGTTCCCCATGAGTTTATAACTGCTTTGCGTATACACTCGTGATTATCACCAATACTTACTTATAGAACGAATAACTTAGGTTCATTCAAACGACCGACCAGTCCCTATTGAATGACTATACTCAATCACTCGACCAAGTCTCATGAGCGGTTTCAAACTATCTGTTATCACTAAATTTCATATTTAACTATCCTGCAACCATAACTCAAGTTAATACAATGATTATCAAAATCAACGCTCTGTTGTAATTCTCTTTTCCTAATTTCTACCTCTTCGAACAAAGCAAGTAAATAATTCGGGCAAATCCTAATGTTGCGCACCGTTAAGAAACGTTTAGGCATTAAGATAATACAATATAAGTATTTGTATTGATTTTAAAATCACTTTCTGTAACCCTAGCTTGTTAATCCACCATGGTTCCCACAACCCTAGATATGGATGTTTTAGCCTCTCATTATTGTAATATTGTGAATTGTATTCATGATTAAGAACATAAATCAATACGTACAAGAATGAATCAGAAAAACACTTCCTTTACTTATTCAGCAAAATCTTGAAGAATAAGTAGCAAGAACAAGATAAATTCAAGAAAAGGTTGATCACAAGTATAATCAACTCAATTCCTCTACAAATCTCGTCTCCTTGTCTTTTTGTGTCTTTCTTACTTGTCTATGATTGTCTACAGAAAAATAAAACCGAAAACATATTTATACAGACACAAAAATCCTTTTCCTAGGCTAACTAGATAAATTTCCATATCTGGTGTCGCAGTCTTCACAAGCCATGTTACGATCCGTAGCATCATTTTACAACTCGTAGCTTCCTGTTGTACCTTGCATTATTGGATGAATTTTGGCTAAGTGCTGGATCCATGTACGATTCATACCTCCATCATACGACCCGTGGTTTGATTCTAAAACTTTAGAATTCTTCTGAAATTCATCACGACTGTCATAGTATGACTCGTACCTTCTTTCCGCGGGTCATACTGTCTTTTCGTAGCAGGAGTCAACACCTTATGCAAATTTTCTAGATCTTGTCACGATTTTATCACCAAGACTTGTACCAGCTTGGTACAACCTGTACTAAGACTCATACATTGCATCTCTTCAACTTAGCCTTCTATAGATTTTCACGACCATCAGTACGACTCGTAGGTCCTTCC